>ML808890.1:55810-77766 GCA_009831015.1 Picea engelmannii
ATATATATATATATATATATATATATATATATATATATATATATAGTTTTTTATATCTTATGATTCCCAGTTTTTTTTTCAGGGAGATTTTGAAAATTCCAAGGAACAGACAAGGGGAAAACCAAGACATGTTAGTCGAGATGTCCAAAAAAATATAGAAGAAGATGATAAATTAAATGAACATAATTGTGTCACAAGAGGAGCCATCCCAACTACAATGTGCATCAGAGGTATGTAATCATTTATTTATTCTTTTATGTACATTGAATTTAAGTATCGCGTGAAATACTAATTTTCAGTTGTTTTGTTGCAGAAAAGAAAAACAAAGAGAATCCATTCAACACAAAAGATAGGATGACAAGGAATAAAAGGGTTGATCGCAAACTTTGTGAGTATTTATGGTTTTGGTCTTTCATAAGATTTCATGTTTGTTGTGATATTTATATTTAAATAATTAATTTACACTTTTCCATGGATGTCTTCTAGTAGGTGCTAACATACAAAGAGGAGCCAACCCATGAATTGATAAACATTGGGTCAAGTATGGGTTGTGAGTATATGTTGAAGAATGAAAGTTTGGTTGAACAATTTGTAAGTAGTTGTGTTGTTTAATTTCCCTTGTTCTATAATTAATGAAAAAACAAGAAAATTTTATATTGATTATATAGATTGTGCTTTGTCATGTTGTATTAAACACACAGGAAAAAAACTATGGAATGCATCCAACATAGGAGATTTCGAGTGAATCCATGAAGCATGGCTTTGAAAGAATGTGTATTGTTTAATAAATACTTGGTGCTAAGGTATGTTTTTTTTATTTACACAATCATGTATATTCTACTATATATAAATGTAGATATAATTATTATAGTTTATTTCTATATTTGTAGATGGAAGATGAAGGGGCGGAACATAAAAAACAACCCGATCAAGAAAATATTATTCTAAAAAAACAAAGTACAATATCACCTACAAATGATGAAGAAATGAGACATGCACGCATCTCGAGCAATTTCAACAGTTTAATTGATGAATGACAATCAATATAATTGAATGTTACTGCAAGTTGTATGTTTTGGAATATTTGTCTCTAAAAATCGGGGATTTTGTTTAATGTACTCAACATATTGTCCCAATTTCATGAGGACATGTTACCAATAAGTGTAACAATTACAAATTGGTTGCAATTCAATTATTGTACTAGACTTTTACGTTGTCCCTTTTTGTATGACAATGGGTCTCTTATTCATATATAATAAAATGTGTTTTTTATTTCATTGCATTGTCGAATGTTGAAAAATGTTGCATTCCAGAATAATTAATATGTGGATGATTTACAGTGTTACAAATAATAGAGGTTTAATTGGTTGGATAACGCATTAATGCAATCATTATTTACGAATTAGGTCTCGAAGTCAAATCCTTGACCAACTATTGTTTCTCTTTGATGAGATTGTTGAGCCTCACTCGATGTCCCCACCAGGTTAGGCCCGTAATCCAGCCGACAGTTTACCTGGTTTACCATCCATGAAATGTGGGGAAGTACTCAGGGGTTTCCCGTGATTTATTCCATTGGAAAAAAAAATGCAATCATTATATTGAAATGCAATAACAAAAATATAAACAAATCTATTATAAAAACTTGTTTGAATTTGAAATAATTAATTGAAAATTTGTAAAAATAAATAAATTAAAATATATAAATATCAGTGCACTATATTCTTTTGAACTCACTAGACAATTTGTGCCATAATATAGACATTGGTGCATTTTGAGAAGTCATACACACCAATGAAAATTAATTATAATAACGCACCAGAACATATTATTGAGAAAACACATTGTTCTGTAACAGATATAACATGCAATAATATTTATCGTTTCAAAATTGTACGGTGCTCATGTTTGAAATATATATCTGGGCACTAAAATTAATTTATGTATCGGTGTGTTAAGTTTATTATACACACTGAGATTCTAAATATTATTTACGCATCGGTGCCTTTACTATAATATACACACTGGTGCTTATTAAAAATAATGGCGTTGACATCTCACCTCGTATATTCAAAATTTCACTACCCTTCGGTGCACATGGTAAAATAGACACTAGTACGTACTAATTACACAAGCATCGGGGAACATGCTATATTAAACGCATCGGTCTCAAGATAACTTGATCGCACCGGTGCTAACTATAACTTAAACGCATTGGGGTGTACAAATCCTAAAATGCACCAGTGCTTCATACAAAAACAAGGTGAAACTGGTGGGTAGAAATTATAAAAGCATCAATGCTCTGCATACAATGAAAAAGGAGAAATCTGTTCACAATAGTTATAAATGCACCGGGCAATTTTTTTATTATATTAAGATCCAAGGTGTTTGTATTATATTAATGCACTAGTGCATTTTGTTATAGTAATGTGTAGGTGTGTGTTTGTCAATACTGCACCAATGCGTTTTGAAAATAATAGTATCGAAAAAAAAAAAACCTCTTCTACAACCTATGCCCACCCAAATTATTTTAGTTATATGGAACTTCTGCTAAAACCTCCACAACCAATAGAGGAGGTTGCAGCAGAGGATTTTTTTTTTAAATTGTCCAAATTTTGTAACACTAAAAACCTTTGTTAGAAGTTGTTCTCCTTGTAATGATAGGTTGTGAAATATCGTACACAGGAATGTCATTCCATAGCAGCGAAATCTCCTTTATCAATGGTTCCAAATAAACCTCCATGATTTAACTTGAAGTTTTCTAGGCACAATAGGAGACAACATCAAATATTTTTTTCGTGTGACCATTCAAGGAGGAATGTTATAATTTATTAAGAGAATGGGCTAATTTGTATAATCAGTAGATTGCAAAGTAGGCCATGTATTTTACATGTACTTCATTACCTATGAATCTATAGTAATGTGCAACACATTTTGTCCACTCCTATTTTTTGAATGCCAACCCATATATTCGACTAAATATTTACAATTAAACATGCATTGCAATGTTGGAATTATGGGCAAGTGGAATAATGCTTTTTGTAGGACATTTTTTTCCCTTTACATTGGAGCAGTAGCAACTTGTTTTTCATTTTGGAGACACAAACTTATATGTATCCATCCTTTGCATAGGACACAATCTCTTGAACATGAATGATATACTTTGTAATCAACACCCAAATCAAATAACAATTCTCTAGCATCTTTACATGTATTGGGAAGTGCATTGTCCTATGACAACTATTTATCTTGCAACAAATTAATCCAAACTAATATTAATAACTAACTAACAATTAACAAGCTGCAAAGATTAAAGAACTTGTAACGCACACTACACTATAGTACACATCACATTTTATACCTTGGCAAAGATGTAAAGCTATTATCTAACCATATGTACGTTGCTTTCAAATTATAAAGCATGAGAACAATAGTCAATTTAGAGAACTTTGCGTTATTGGTCATTGTAAAAAGGGGTGTTTGTGTATCCCATGATAAATTATCAGATTCAATGCCATTGTTTGTAGTGCCTCCATCCATACCATCTTTGTGCTCACCAACTACATGGATGTATTCCCTCTCAAAAGCATCATGTAACATTTGGTCAGCAATGTGTATACCATTTATGATCTCATCTCCATTATCCATATTCACATTGGTTGCCCCATGTTGTTCATTTCTATCAGTGCCACTTGAACTCTTAGTATTGAACACCAAAGTATTTGCATTAGGAAGTAGATATTGTAAAGGAGGTGCATTAAAAAACTCATTATACTCTTCATGGAAAATAGTTTGCCTATATGCCCGTTTCTCTCTCCAAGAAGCAATAATGTGATGAAATTGAAGAAGTGTGGTAGTAGCATGTTCATCATCCCATGTATCATCACAAAAATACACAATAATGATACTATCAAGATCACTTCTATCATCATCAATGTAAAAATGGATAACATGTAAACAAACATACAATGTGTTTATAATTCCCAATACAATAGATAAAAATAAATTTGATGCAATAACTAATTTGAACAAAAATATGTGAGAATGTTGCACATAAATACTTTTAAAAAATAAAAATTTTAAAAGGAATATCTAAGTCTTTCAATATTTCATCAATGCAATTGTCAATACAATCTATTAAAGTTGGAAAGTTATACAATATCATTTTGTTTCCTTCTCGTTCTATCCCATTAGGACCTCTAAAGGAAGACCATGAAATACCTTAGTTTTGACTCCTGACATATATTAAATCATATTATGTAAATGTTGTAAATATGTAGTATGGATTCCTAGTGTGGATCTCAAGGCCAAGGCCAGACTAGTGAATGGCTAGACATGTATGATGTAAATATATGTATATGGACCATGTGGTAGGATTTCCATTATGAACTCAAGCTATGTAAATATTAATGTTGGAATATAATATATAATGGTCCAATATGGTTGCGTACAACATAAGAGGGGATATTATTCCACTAGAACATAAGAGGAAAAGGGGCATATTGGAAAATAAATCCTCTATTTCCAAGTGTCAATTTTATAACTCATTTCTTTCTACCGTGTGCCTTAAAATAAGCCTCCCATCCTCTTTGACTTATCAACTAATCTAAATGCATGTAAGAGGTTGGTGGGGAAATTATTTTCACATATTTATGGAAGCATGGGATACCTACAATCATTATGGGAAGTGTAAGACTCCTACATTCCTATAGTCAGAAGTAATAGCAACCATCATTTCCACCAATCATCTCATTTCCATTGACTATGGGTTTGTGGACAGAACTCTCACATGCACTCTTTGTATAGTTCATGCTGTGTATTCTCCATTTTCAATCTTACCAATATGGGAATTAACCAAAATCAACACCATGAAGATGAAAATTGCAAACTTGGGATATTATAGTTGGTTATAGGTGAGCATAGAGTCTAGGAATTATAGGAATTATAGGAATCCATCACCCACTATTCATTTTCTACTCTTTGGATGCTTGAGAGATAAACATTTATATCGCAAGCATTTCTTAGGAAGCATACAATAGATTAGGCTCTTTTTGCTCACACTAAAGAGCACTAGATGGAAGAATATATTTGAGCGATTGTTGAGTAGATAAAGAGAATATATTTTTAGTGTTATATGGGGAAATGGAAGAGAGTTCATTGGCTATTGAAGGTTGAATGAGATGCTTGTAATTCTCAAAGGTGACCATACTGGCTAAGCATGAAAGTAGATGGGTTGGGTTGACAAAGAGAGAAGCTCATAGCTTATTTCCTTCACCCTAGTAGCCTCGTAGCCTAGCATGGGGTTGGTATATGTGCTAGATTCCTACAATTGGGTGGAAAATTCCTCTTGTAAAGCCATATTCTTGGACCAATTACTGTTAAAGATAGGTCTCCTTTCAATGTTTATGAATATGAAAAATTATTGGTATTTTCTATTATGGACAATTTGTGTATTATGCATGTTATGTGTGATTATTTATGATTATGTTCATGGGCATTTGATTGACATGAAATTATGAGAATCCATGCTAGTTTAATTATGTTGCATTCATTTATTTTCACTATGCATGCATTTATTTTCATTTTGGTCCTTCAAGGGAGGTTCTCTTTGTTAGTATTATGGGGGAATTCATCTCTGAAGGAAATAATTTGAAATCCATGTTCGTGGATACCAATCCTAAGGTTGGGAGTGATAGGTGGGGATGTCATAGACTAGATACGTGCCTTTTTTTTGGAATAGGTATAGGCCTCAGAAAATTGTAGTCCATGAACAACTTATATCCAATAAACAAATTATCAATTACATATACACAAACATATAATTTCTCAATACTAGATATGAACCTTTCCTTTTCTTTAATTGTCCCAATAAAGATACAAATCACATTTTTACATTGTTCTTTTGAGTTGTTAAGGAATCTTGAAAGGTTCCCATCTATGTGTGGATGTCCATCCATGTATACATAATCCTTTAAGTTTCCCTATGAAATAAATAACATGATGTACTTAGACATAAAATAATTGAATGATGTCAATTTGCCATAACCATTGCATCTATAATGAGGTCCAAAAAAGTAATAATGTAACCTCTTCCTGGTCGGGAACATGCACATTTGACATGATATATAGGCCTAAGTTTTCTCCTTTAATTTTAGAAGGGGAAATCATGAAATTGTAGTCACAATATGAGAATATATCTCCTATGGTGAGAAACACCCAAGATGTAGGCTAAGTGCCATATGTGGATCTATTGTTTGACTCTTTATATAGTGGCACCATGTTTCTTGGAATTTTTTCATCACCAACACCTTCTAAAGGTATTAGGTGACTAGTATAAGGCTTGGATAATTTTTGTATTCTTGCATATTTTTCCCTCCTAGTGACCTGACTACTATTTGCATTCTCATAATCTAAGGAATCTTTAGCATTTGATAAATATTTGGATGATTGTCTTACAATGTATATTTAACTTTGAGGAAGGGATGAATATGTGTGTGCTCTACAACACGTATAGGATTTGCAACAATGGTAGGAGGCAAAATTCCATCCATCATAGGGAGTCCATCACATCAGTAATGTTCCATAACAAAGCTACAAAGAATCATCCAAAAGATGGCATATCACAATTTGTTGGAAAAAGTTGGTCTTGGGGCACATTAGATCTTGATCATGTTATATTGCACATACATATTCTAGTTAATATCCTTCAATATTTGGTTCTGATTCGAGGAAGAATTGTATCAGGATTTGGTGGTTGGGGAACTTTCACTACTTTCCAACAAATCATAGAGATATTAATCACATTATTAGTTATCATGAAAAAAATTCTCATACATTCATAAACTAAATACCTTATAATTTATTAATTTACATATATTCCTTCTAACACGCGACATTGAAGTATCGGCAAGAAAGGTCATTAGTATTGGATTTTGAATTTGTACATAATAAGCATTGAAAACTAAATATGCTTGTCACATTTAACAAAATACCATAACCTAATTAATATAATTATGAACTTATAATATTGAGCATAGGATGAACTAGTAGACTCCTTCAAGCTCATACTAGAGGAGGAGTTTCTTGATGTTGAACTAGAACTCTACTCAAGAAACAATACAAAATCAATACTTATGAGTGGACATAAAGAGTCTTCTAATAAAGATATGTAGTTTTTATACAATAAGAAATTATTGGAATTGAGGTTATTTCTAGATGAACTTACTGATCTAGACTCTGAATTAGATGAAGACAAAGAAATCATTGAATCCACCATGGTTTACAAATCTGGAAATAATGTTGAAAACTAGTTAATTAAAATAATAAATGGGATTATTATATTGGTGAGGGTTTATAGTGCTGAGGGATTAGGGTTATAAATATTGAGGGATGTTTCTAGGTTAGTTCTTGTGGGTTTTAAAGGTTAAAGTAGTTAGGGGTATCAAGGATTATATGTTAAGGTTTATGGGTTATAGGGGATTGAGGTTAGGGGTGAGGGATTATAGGTGTTAAGGGTTGGGGATTAGGGGTTAGATGTAAGAGGGGGTCAATTTATATAAGGCTTTCTCATAACCAAGATAATGGCAACAATGACTTGAGATTGACCCTTATGATTTTTATGGGGCTTGCTCATAATTGAGATAATGATGTTAATGACTTATATGTGTGAGGGACCAGGAGTTTTACGGGTCAAGGTTTGTAGTGCCTTGGGGTTAATATTTGATAGGGGTTAGGAGTTATAATGGATATATATATGTTAGGTTTTTTCAGGATCCATAGTTAGGGGATAACAATTTAGATTTCATGGGAATATTGGCAAGGCATATTAGGGGTTAAATTATTATAAAAAATAGGTGTTACTAGCTAAGGGTTATAGTAGTTGGGGGTTATATATCTCAGGGGTCATAATGGTAGTGGGTTATACATTATATAGGTTATTAGTAATCATGGTAAGGAGTTACAGATTATATGGATTAACAATTGTAAGGGTTCATGGTTAGGGGTTAGTGGGTAGGGTTTAAGGGTGATGGGAGTTAGGAATGGTATGGGTTTTTAGGAGTTAAGGGATATAAGTTAATGATTATAAGGGTTTAGGGTTGGGGGGTATGAGGTAGGGTCTTAGGACAATGGAGGTTAAAGGTTATAAGGGTTTAAGTGATTACGAGTTAGGGGTTGAGGATTTTATGTTAGGGGTACGGGGTGAGAGGTTAAGGGTGATAGGGGTTAGGGATGTATACAACTTACTCGTTAGGGGATCTAATGATTATTGGGGTTTTTATTATCAGGTTTAGGTTATAATGGTTATCGTTTAGTGTTAACAATATTTAGAGTAGGGGATTAAGGGTTGAATGGTTTAGAGGTCATATGGGTTAAGGTTTCTGGGGGTTATGGGTTGGGGGTGATATGGGTTATGGATTAGGGGTTGTAATGGTTAATGCTTAGGGATTATTACAATGGTGAAGAGGTATATCAAAGGAATAGTGTTGTGGAAAAAAAAATACTTCAAAGCAACATGTGCCTAAATTCAAACTATGTGCTCGGGTGGTGCAACAAATGTTTGTTGTATAAGTGTGTTTCAATAAAGCACGCTAATGTAAAACTTTGATGTAAAAATTTCATCTTATGATTCTAAAAAAATAAAGATAATATACTAAGACTCTAATTAATGACCTTCCTCCTCAATCATGTATAGTAAATCATCCTTACAATCACTCCAATGAATGGGGATGAAGTCCATTGAAGGAGCAAGTGAATGTATTAAAGAGACAGTTATAGTGAAGGGAAGTGGTGGAAAATCCTAGCCACCAACAACTATCTGTCTCAGATGCATATTCAATTCCATGAAATCCACCTCGTAGGAACATATGATTGATCACTAAGATACCTCTTCACACATGTGTACAAGGGGTTAATCCTCCAATAGTCAAGAGACTAAAACATATGTTAAAATAGCTAGGTTGGATCTGTTAAACTACCGACCCTAAACTTAGCATTAACACTCATGAGTGCACCCCAATGATAAATGGGTTTTAACCACATCCATTTGAAAGGACTTTAAAGCTTCCCAAAGGACAAAAAATATGTCTCAATGTAAATTATTGTGGTAGATTATTTGAATGCTTATCCCTATAATCATAACCTAACTACCTACAAGATTATTTTGGTCCTCAAGTGAGGAATTCAGTTGGTTATGACTTAAGTTGTTTATTTTAGAATGATTAGCTTGGGGTCATGAACCAAGAATATATGATTAAGGTGTGAAGTATGTGCACAAGGAATGTGAACAACTTGAAATGAAATGTTAGAAATGAAATAAATAGTTGAAAAGGAAATGCCAAATGAAATCGAGAAGGAAAATAAATCAAATTGACAAATGATAATTCATTTTTTATAATAATAATAATATTTTTTATTATTATTATTATTATTATTATAACAATAATAATTATTGAAAATAATAATCATAAGTAATGTCAATTAGGTTTAGTCCAGGCAGTTCAGTGGAGGAGTGTTATCCTCCCCACCCAATAGCAATTCCCACAAGTGACATGTTTGAGCTCTTAATGAGTATATTGTTGTATCGACCTTGAGACTTCAAGAATCTGGTTTAATCTGGGTACCATCTTTGGAATGAGGGGAAGTGCTCGGTGGGTTTCTTCAAGATATGTATTTCATGAAAAATAAATATAATAATAATAATAATAAGTGAATATTTCTTAATTTTTAATATAAACTAAAATAATTATAATGATCAATTTTTCATTACTAGAATTAATGTTAATTATGACACTACCTCGATGCTAACCATATGTGGTGTTTGGAATAACGTCAAAAACTGTAATGCTAACTTGACACTAAGTTTAATGAACATCGAAATAGACAATGCAAGGATAACACGAGAATCGCATGGTCTTTGTCTCAATGTCGGGATAGTTGATGCAAACTTGATGTTGATTCTGGAAAATAAAAATAATACATATATATATATATATATATAAATTAAATAGTTGATGCAAAATAGGATTTTGTGTTCACCTCACTATGTATTTCTGATATAAACTAAAAGGGTGGGGGGAGGGTCCCCTCATTTCATTTTCACTTCAACTTGTGGGGTAGATCTTCTTAGAGTTGAAAGGTATTTGTGGGGATACACAGTAGGAATGGGAAAGGGACATTTTTAGGGCATCATTGAATCTATTAGATTCCAAATATTTTATTTTTATCATTTTCTCCCTATTTTTTTTCCAAATTTCCAAATTTAAACCAAAATGATAGTTGGGTTTTAGAGATGGTATTTAATCCAAGATGGAATTTGGTTTTTTGGATATGGGATTTGCAAGGATGAAAAAAATAGGTTTAATAATTACCTCATCCTTTTCCTCTTCTCTCCCTTTCCATCTCCTCCTCTCCCTCTTCTCCTTCATCTACTCATATTTTTCCTCTCCCTCTCTTCCTCTCCTTATTTATCTTCCTCTTCCTATCCTTTCCCCCTCTCTCCCTCTTCATCTTAACCTCGTATACTCCTATTTTTCTTCCCCCTCTCCTCTACCTCTTCCTCTTAACCTCTTATACTCCTATTTTTCTTCCCCCTCTCCTCTACCTCTTCCTCTTTTTCTTCTACCCCCCTCATCTTTTTCTCCCCCCTCCTCTCTCTCTTCCCCTTTTTTCTTTTCCCCTCTTATTTTCTTCTTCGTCTCCCTCCTCCCCCTCTTCCTTTTCCTATTTCTCTTAACCCTCATACCCCTCTTCCTTTTCTCTTTCATTCTCACTCTCCCTTTTCTAAGGTAAGATAACACTCCAACAATATTTATAGCTTAATGATTTCAATTATGCTGACAAGCTAACATTTTTTTTTTAAATTTCCAAAAATTTTGTCCAAAAAGATTCATAGAAAGCCACAATTAGAAAATAATTAATTTTCAATGATTTCAAATTTTATATTTAAAAAACAAAAACAAAAATTACTTTATTTCTATTGTTGGAAAAAATAAATATATATTAACAATTTTCAAAAAATATATATGCCAAGTGTACTTAAAACTGTGATAAGGCCCAAGTGGCCTCAAGACATTTAGGTCCCTATTCATCCTAAGGTCATGATATGAAATCATCAATTAGTTTGAAATACCCTTTGGTGGTTGAGAAGTAATGTTCTATCATGTCCATTATTCTCTTCATGTTCCACAAATTGGTGAAGATTAAATGTTCCATGAGTCCAACCTCCTCTAAATGTTAATTTTTTCTACTTTGACACCTTCAATATTTCCATATTTTTTGAAATAACCTTTAAACTCTTTTTCTCTTTATAATTTTTGTATTACTTATAGTTTTTAAAATTGTTGGAGCAATGAAAGTTAAATAATTTCCCTTTATCATAAGACCGATTAAGAAATGTGACATATCCATCCATATATGTTGGTAGAATGGATCGAATAAAAGGTAATGGTAATCAATTCACTACAAGTTTCTTTCAAACATGTTAAGTGGGAAGTAAATCATTAAAGCATGACACAATTGAACATTCATCAATTATAGTACACACATTTACCTGTACCATTAGTTGTACCAAGTTCATCACTCGTAATTCCTTGAGTTCTACTGGATATTCACCCACCACTATAATCAAATCAATCTCAAATAGACTTTCATGATGATTTTCTCATTGAGCAAAAGAAGCATGTAAGGTCTGTAATAATTGGATGTTTGTCGCATTGCGTTTAGATATATTTTGTTTCATTTGTATGTGATAGCATCTTATGCATTTGTTCAAGTTAAAAAAAGGTATGTCTGAGAGGAGCATCACATAGTCACAAATTTTTTTTGCCTTATATTTTAGGTCAAAATTGAAGACAAGTGAGTATGTAGCAATTTCATATTTTGATCCCCTCCCCCAATAACCTAATCTCCACTATCACTAAGAATATTAATGAATCAATTTGTGTTTGTTTATATGAATCTTGAGGGAATGGACATAGGCCTTGTAGTAGGATCTTTTGGATTTGAACATATAATACTTGGCTCCATTCTAGAGCTCAATTAGCTCATGCCCATCCACTGGTGATCTCACACCTATAATATTTCTTTCATGAAGCTTCCTTGGATCTTGATTAGAAACTAGTTCCCAATAGAATGTCATGAATCAATCGTTGGATATGCAGAGAAAGGATATGTTCATAAAAAAAATTCACTTGTCCCAATCGACTTGGGCATCACTTTCCACATTAAACAAATCACCATAGTCAACATCATTGTGGTTGATTCTCATGTCAACATATATAATTGACTTTTATACTTGGATTTCATATAAGCTTTTATGATTTTACAGCTCATGGTCACTTCTTCGTTTCCAAAAGGCTTCTCTATAAGGTGTCAATAGGCCCTATTTGAGAAGATTGAATTAGGTATCGAAGTAAATATATGCATTTGGATAAGTCTCACCATCCTTGTTGATAGGAATGTAATTATCATTGCCTGAATTTTCAAAATAAAAGTTCATTGGTTGAAGGGATGACTTGGGTTTCTCTAAATCCTTTTCCTCACAATGAAAATTTTAAGAATCAACTCAAACATTTGACAATACATCAAACTAACTAATTTTTTTTATCAAGAATACATACACAGGTGGCCACTTTATTTCTCAATGTTAATCCTATAATTGCTAGAATGTAGTAGAACTAATAGATGCAGGAAGGAGTTTATGTGATTTTTAAGAGTGCAATATGGCCTTTGTTGGATATCATTTCATCCAAATGGAGAGGAAAATAAAGTGGAAACAATATGATAAGGCTAAAGGTTTTGTAGTGAAGTAAATCTACTTTGACTTCCAAATCAAGCTACACCAAGATTCGAAATTTATGTTTATTTTCCAAGAAGACCAGTATGCACTTTATTAAGGTTAATACCCTAAAATTACATTACTCCATAGGGTACACAATGATTATTATAATTTAAATCTCATAGGATGGGAAATTGTTCACTTTGTTATAGCAGTGTCCCTCTTAATATATGTTTCAAGAGAATTATTTTAGTGCATGAGTAAATTAAACTCAGTAAGATATAAATGTTTAAGCGAGTACATGTGTATATTATGATTTGAAATATCCACATGAGTGGGAAACATATCATTTGAAATTATACAAATCATTTTTAAACTCCCACTCGTGTCATCGTATCTTTATGTATCCTTGTGATTTCCATTCAATCAAGCATGTTTTGTAACCACGCACCCATCGAGATGTGTCACCCCCTAAAACAATTTGTCACGTTCCATTTGACATTAAACTGTCCCCTTCCAAGCATTGGCCTCGTGAATCCTCTCCCTGTCTTTCCATGGATGCATGGTCTACCTTACCTGGTCAATTGAGGTAAGAGATAAACAATTCCAATGCATTGTAGGTTGTGTTTTTTGGATGTAGATAAAAAAACACACTAACACAACTTGATATACATTGAAATATACTCAATTTCCACTGCTCTTCTCCCTCATGAAGTGTCTCACTCATAACCGGTATCCCAATTTAAACCCTCCTAGCCCAATTACATTAACAATAAATCCCCCAAATCCATACACTCAACCTCCTTTTTGAAATACCTAACCTTATCCCACAATTTCTCCAACTACTACATACAATCCAAGATCCAACTTTTTATCTTCTAGTTATTGCATCGAATCTAAGATCCTCCTCTTATTTTCCTTCCATCATAGTGCAATGTGMATTATTTCTGAGGAGACTTAATGTGATTTGTTCTCCCAGCCTTGTTAATATCTATTTGGTTTCATTTTGATTTGGMTCTATATTATTATTCAATAATAATAATGATATAAGACATTCCACATAATATGGTAACTAGATGCCACATTGTGAATTCCTCATACYAAATACAGTTCACAAATACTAAGCTAATAAAAAGAGCCATTCGATGTTTGTTAATCARTGGGTTAGAGAGTTAGAGGGTTAGTCTTTGTATATGTCTTTGAGTTAGAGGGTTAGTCTCTATGTATCTTATGTTGATGTTATCCATGTGTATTTTCAATGTCCATGTCAAGTTATGCATATATTTTATTCCAAGAATTTTATGTACTTAACTTAGTAGAGAACCAGTGTGATAGAATTACAGGTCATATGGCTTCTAGTGGAGATTCCTCAGATGATGACACTAGACATGGGGAAAGATAGGACGAACATCAAAGAAGAAAAGGTAGAAGAATTGCAACCAATGAAAGAAGCAACAAGAATCCCTCAATGAGTTGTAATTACATACTTTGTGATTGTTATATAATATTTAAAAATATGGTTTTGTTTTATAAATAGTTGCATTTATAATTCTAATCATTGTTTACTATATTATGTTTCATGTTGTAGAAAATATTGATAAAAAATTTCACAACATTTATGAAAAGTATACCCAAAAAACAAGATGGCATGAGGAGTGGACCCCAAGACACCACAACAAAAGCCACAAAAGCAATAAATAATATAAGTTTGTAGTTATTGATTTTGACATGATTGTAGATATTTATTTTGATATGCTTTTAACTTGTTTTATTTCTTTAATGTAATGTTTTAGTGCCATTGACCTAATTTCATGGTCATTTGTCAAACATTGACAAACATAAATGATATTATCTTATATTATGTACATGCATAATTAGGTGCAAGGAAATTAAAAGTTGCACATTCTTCGATTCAAGCCAAGAGTTCCTCTATTGGAGGGTGCTTTGTAGTTTATCGATAGAATCTAATTTATTATGCTAATATACCAGCTTAATGTATGTCGTTATTAAATATGATTTTCTCTCATTACATACAGTTAAAAAACTATAGTCATGAGCCCACTAACAAAGAATTGAAGTATGCCCTGATGAATGGTTTTTTTCCAAGAAAAAAATCGTATTTTCATTACCAAAATAGGAGATAAAAATACATTACTCATGTGCTTCAGCACTACCCATAAATATTTTAAGTTGTTCACAAAAAACAGTCTCAGTCTAAATGTTATCACTATTCCACCTACTAAAATATATATGTTTTCAATTATTAACATATTTCTACTATCCCACAAAAACATATACTAACTGATAATGATATAATTAAACAGTCCCTCGAAATAGAATAGACATCTAAAATCAACGAGAAATGGAATATCAACTGATAGCGAGGGTTTCCCTCCTTCCCAATGATGTGTCATCTTAAACTGTAGTATAGACAATATAACCGAGAAGAAACAACAAACCATCTTTTGAGAGTGAATTGGCCAATTTGTTCAGTTCTCGAAATACATGACATATCTTGAAGAAATTGTAAGTACATGCGATTTCATTAAAATGTAAACTCGTACCCTGGAGATTAATGTTGTTGATTAATTGCTTCCCTTGCATCTAATTTATCACAAGAGATGAGTCCCCATAAACTTATAAGTTATTGACCTTGAAGTCCATATCCATCTTAAGTAATGACTTCAATGCTTGAAATTCAGCTAGAGTGTTTGCCCCATTTACATTGTTTTCTTTGAAAGTAATAAAATGTGAATCAAAGAAGTATAATTCTCCACCTAATCCACAAGTCTGGCCATCCATGTCCTTCACAGGTGCCATAAAAAAGTCCCAACATTGTCACTTGTCGATCAACAACTCCCTGACCACCCTCAAATATTTATGATTAATATATTCCCTAAAGTACAGGAAAAGAGAGGTAATCTAAGAAAATGTCAGAAAGGTTTGTATTTGTTCCTCCTTGAATTCTCAGGCAGTCCTTGTTATCCAAATTCTCCATAGAACCAAGAAAAAAATATAACACATAGCTTTCAAGTCCAACCTTACAAACCAGGGACGCAAACAATCTCCGACATAGTTTCCTTCCCATAAATCCCTCATATTCAACCAAGCTTCTATATCCCTCCAAATTTTCCTGGAAAATGAACAGTGAATACAGAGATGTGATACATCCTTTTCTACCTCTCTGCATAAGTAACAAAATCCAATTGAGACACCCACATGGATCAAAAGTAATCCAACGTAGATCCAACAAGTCTGAACATATGCTTTAGAGAAGTATAATTTAATGACCATAAATGGTAGCTTCTTGAATGTTATTGTATGAATGCATTCCTAAGCTGCCGCAACAACATCATAAATCTAACGACCTTCTAAAAACCCAAATTTTTAGGGGGATATGGTAGTAGATGGAAAAGGCTTGAGTCGAACAACCAAAATATTCACTATAATTTTGTAAACATTATTGCATAACAAAATAGGAAGAAACTCCCCAAAAGGGATTGGTTTGTAAGCCTTAGTAATCAAAGTTGTGAAGATTGAGTTGAAAACCAACAAGACCTTGCTCGTCATCCAAACCTCTTCGACGATACTTAATGAATTTTCTCTAAGAAGATCAAAAAAACCAAGAAAGAATTCAATCGTCCACACATCAGACCCATTACTCTAATATTTTTTAAATTTGGACGTCACTCTCTACAATTCTTCTAGGGAAAAATGCTCAAAATTTTTCACATTATCCTTTGTTGTCACTGTTATCCCCATTTTGTGGATAACTAAAGAGATGATGTCTCGAGGCCCTCAAGTTGCAGATATGGAGTGTCGAGAGACTACATGACCAGAATCACCCTTTGCACAGATTGAAAACCCACTCACCACCACAGATGGCCACAGGTTTACAAATGGAATCCACCACACCAATTGGCTTCCAAAAGGAAGTGGGATTTTCTCCATGAGGTACAAGTCAGTATTATGGTGAGCATTATTTCAATATCTAATCCATTTGATTATGTTGTATCTTAGATTGCTCCATATTTCATGATATGTGCTTGGACATTATGCCTTTTTCCCTGCTTCACCTTGGTGGTTGACATTGTGCCCTAGTAAGTGGTCTTCTTTGGGAATGGGTTTTCTATTGGGAAATCATTTAATGAGCCATCGTACTTTTCCCGACCATACTTACCATTTTCCATCATTATTCCCCTCAATTTCCTTATCTCTTGGGATTTTAGGGTGTATTGACCCAAGAAGGGGTTGTCCCTCATTCTATGGGAAGAAGAGGCTAAAGGCCCAAAGGGGTTGGTGTTGGGTAAAAGATAAAATCCTTATATAAACCTTCTAGATGCTTCGCCCAAAGATCGCCCAAGAAAGAAATGAAACGCTTATCTTTGAATAAAAGGGGACCCATAATATAATAAAAAATGCTTAAAAGGTTAGTTGAAGGATAGGAGGTCTCTCATGAGCTGACCTATCACGACCATGGATATATAGTGGTATGACATTGTCATCATCTGGTCACAAAAACCAGGGCAATTTCTCTCAGTTGCATGGCTGAAAGAAAGGGGGTCTCATCACGAGCCAACCTTCTCATTTCCATTAGGTACTTGTGGGTGACATTGCCACCACATGGTCACCATGTGAGGGAAGTGGTCTTCAATCTCTCCTTATGCTATATTATGAAAGAAAATATAAAGAAAGAAAGATAAAACACAAATGATGGGCTTTGGAAAAGTGCATTGCAGATGAAGGTACCACACACCCTCTACAAAGGCACACATGAATGAGACATTATGACCCCTAGTATGTCATGAGTCATATTCCCATTGAGTCTTGACCCCATCCACCTCATACACTTTACATGGCTTAGAGAGGGACCTCTTGGAAGCTCTCCTTGACCTAAGGAAATATCTACCCAATAGGACACCTCATCAACCCTCCCATATTTAAGCTTGACAACTCGTACAGTTTCTTTGAGTTATTCAATGTTTGATATGGTGATCTTTGATGCAGATTATTAGATGGCTTATTTATTGATTGTATTTACTTTTCATTATGTTATGACTTGAGATCCTTGAAGGGCGTGTTCATTTGTCTTTGCAAGACCTAGCTAGTGGACAGTTTTGGGAGAACAAGCCTAGCTTGGGCTTCCATGGGGCTACAAGCCCACAGGTTGGATTCCAGGGGCCCGCATGCCAGATGAGAGAGATCATACTTGGACGACATTGATTATGACTTGGACAACCTAGCCCACCCCCTACTTGCCAAACAATTTTCTCAGGAGGGGGAAAACGTTCCATTTTTTAGCTTGATGTCATGATATTGGGGGGCTAGAGCATGGTGGTGAGATGTCATTCTTTGACACATGGAAGTTTGAGGAGGAGAAGAGTCTTCACCATGATATGAGTGCCTATATTCTTGACACATGGCCTTTGGAGGCCCTTCCATGCTTCTCCAACACCAACGACCTCCTCAAAGTGGAAAAACGTCCCCTAAAGGGGTGACATCCTCCTAAATTAGGGTTTAATTTGTGCAAAAGATGAAATTTTAAGTAAATTTTTTAATATTATTTTGTTAAGGGGGAAAGATTAGGGTTTTTGACCCCTAATCTTGTGTTTTACTCCTTAATTTGTGGACAAACTATGTTAGATACTTTTAGTATAAATAGAGATCATAAGATCTCATTTTGAATCATAACTCTCCCTCCTGCGAGAGACTTGGTCTGAAATTTTCAGCCCCCTTGGCTCATTTAGCTCTTATGCACTTGTTTTATGGCTATTTTATGAATGGTTGATGGAGGAAGGCCTAGCGCTAGCTTTGGATGATGCTTTCTAGCTCTTGTGGTGAATTGTCTTAGCATTTCTCTTGATATTGGTAAGGTTTTTACTCTCTTGCTATCATTTTATTCAAGTCATGTATTGTTATGCTAGGAGATAGGTGGTAAGTATAAGGGCATACACCCCCACCATAACCTTCATCATTTTGTTTGCTTCATCTCATTGATTAAGGGTTTGCTAAGAGAAGTATAAGGGCATACACCCTCTTAGATTAAACCCTAGCTTAGAGAAACTTACCTTGGGGAGTAAAAGGGCTTACACCCCCAAGGAGGTAGCTTATCTAAGCTCCTTTTGACTCCATTAACCCAATAGTAAAGGCACTAGTCATTTATTTGTTGCATTCAAGAAATAAAATATTGCATTGGGAAACGTGATTTTCGGTCATTTTTACTTCTTGCAAAGTGGATTGTTTTCCTTGTGCCTTGGGAACCTCACAACCAATGGGGTGTCCCCATCTAGGGGATACTTATTGCTGCAGTTACAAAATTTCATCTTCAGCCATTAGGGCTGCAGAAACCCTAACTTACTTGCTTTAATAACTCTCTTATCAACCTTTGGTTTTTACTCAAAGTTTGCACACTACTCTCCTTGTCCCAACGCACTTTTTGGCAAAGTTTGAGGAGATTTCAGTGGATGATTTTATTTCTGTAATACATTGAATGTTAGAGCCATAAGACTGATATAATTTTCTGTAGACAAGTGTTTACAACAACCTTATCGTTTATGCTAAGAGTATTGTTTTTTCATCTTGAGTTTAGCTAGTCATTTACTAGTTTTTCTCTTGCATTTTCTACTTGATCTTTAACATTTATTGAGAATCTTATAGTCCCTTTTTCTTGCTGATATATACTGTTATCTATTGCTGAAAATTAGGGACAGAAATATTAACTTCCTGATCCAACTAAGATATACTATTGCAAAGTGTCTTTTCTTGTGTCTCGGGCAGGTACAATCATCCAGAGAAGTGTTATACATGTGGGGAGACAATTTCTTGTCTTGAAAGGAATCTCTTTCCACATTTCACTCCACTTAGACTTGAACTATAGGGGCTCTATTTCCATCCATATTCATCTCCATCTCAATACCCCTAAGGTCATTGGGATCGCCTCCCTAGAGTGACCTAGTCACCCTTGAAGTGTGGGACCTACATCGAGGTGACATTGGGTGTAGGATTCCCAAGTTGCAGCACTTGTTCTGTGGTTGGGTCGAGTTTTTCCCAACCTACAACTTGCGCCATAACATTTTTGTGTCGTTGTTGGGGAGGATTTTGAATCCTCTTCATACCCTAATGATACTTTGGTAAGCTATCCCAAATCCTTTCCCTTAGCTTACCTGGTGACTCCACCCAAGGGACGTCCCCTTTCCACCTTATCGACAAAACCTTTCCTAAAAAAGGGCTTGTCTGGCAACTGCACCATGCCACCAAACAAATGTGAAACCAACAAACTCTCCAGGGGTTTTAAAGCACCACCCAAAGGGACTAGTCCCCCAAAATCCCACGTCCCTCACAATTGCTCCTCTACCTCTCCTAGCCCTCCATCCTCACCTGTTATTTCCATGCCTCCACCTTCACCCATACCCTCCTCACCAAGTGTTACTTGGAGCATGAAAAAAAAATAGGCATACAAACCTTTAGACATAACAAAGATTCTTGGATTCCCTCATAAGCTCCCAAAGGACTTCAAAGAATGGCAACCCATTTTTTCCTGCATAGTGTACAATACTGTGACCAGCATGAGGATATCCTAATGAAACTTTTCTATTACACTTTTGTTGGAAGGGTCAGGGATTGGTTTGACAACATTCTCCCAGTGACAATCACAAATTGGAACTTCTTTTAGGAAACTTTCACCAAAAGGTTCGAGAAAAAGAGAGATTACCAATCCTTGTGTAATCAGCTCCACAACTGCAAAATAAAAATAGGGGAAGATATAAGGAATTTCAACGACAGGTTTAACACCCTCGTAAGATGTTTTCCCTAGGAGTTGAAACCTCCTCAAGCTGCCATTCTCAAGCTATATATATCAACTATGAAATATATGTATGGGGGCCTGGTTAGAAAACGTCCTACTACTCTATTTGAAGCTCAGGAAAGAGCATGTGAAATAGACGAAAACTTATCCACCTCCCTCATACAAGAAGAAGAGAACCCCAAGAAGACTCTTCAGATTAATCATATTGATGACTTTGTTTCACCAGAGCCCTCCAAATTTTAGAATTACCTACAAGAGGAACGAGAGAAAGTAATTGATAGGGCAACGTGTCTCATGATCAACCTTTTAGAAGAAAAGAGAGAGAGAGGGAGAGAGAGGGAGAGAGAGAGAGAGAGAACTTTATAAAAAATAGCTCGCCCACCAAATGAGATCTTGGAGTTAGAAAATAAGCAAGCCATAGAGTTGGCCAAAGTGAAATTATCACAATACTTTCAGCAAATATTTGCAGAACCTCTGGACAAAGCAAGGAGTGAGATCAAGAACCTGCACGTAAAAGGGGACTCTGATCTAATTTTTTGACAAGTCAATAGGAATTTGGTTGAAGAGAACCCAAGGTTAAAACAATATAGAGATGTTATTTGGGAGGCCATAAAGAAATTGGAAAACTTTTCCATTGAGGCTATCCCTGGGGAAGAAAATCATTAGGAAAATAGTCTTGTTGTGTCTTGTTGGCATAGGGGCAGACCCAGGGTTCAGCTCTAACAGCCCACCAACAATCCCTAACTATTGGCCCTTTCGAAAACACCTACGAAGTAGATGCAGTCTCACCCGAAGTAGCAATAGGGGGTTGCAGGACACAGGTGCCTACAACCAAGGGAAATGCAAGGTGGGTTCAAGGAAACAACACACAACAACCTGGTTATTATTTATCATCCTTAAGCCTACTACACAAACTATATCTCAGATCTAACACAATGATGCAATAACAATATAACAGAAAGCAGAAGAACACAACATCAATCACACAAAACAACAAGATATACGTGGTTCACCCTCTCCCTAGGGCTACGTCCACAGAACTGTGTTTCTTGATATTATAGGAAAACATACAGTTCTATCTACGCTCTTAGCTTGCAGATATCTCTCCTACTCTCTCTCTTTCTCTCCCCTCCCTACGCACCCAGCTGCAGGGTTGATCTTCACACCCATCTGAATATCTTACAACACAGACTGCTCTCACAACACAATACTTCTCTCTCAACAATAACAAAAATCACCCATCATAACATAATCGAACCCATCTCAGGTCCTCTTGACCTTTATTTATACATTACAATGACTCTCGGACAACCTTAGGCCGAAACCTAGGTGTCAAAACCCCCAAACCCTAGGTGTCTAAAACCCTAGGTCAACTTGACC
>ML808890.1:78220-90213 GCA_009831015.1 Picea engelmannii
ACCAATACCATATCTCCTTGCTTAAAGGATTTCTTCTTGATATGTCTATCATGGTAAGCCTTCTCTCATTCCTTTTGTACCTGCTAATGGAATCCTGCAATAAATCTGTCTTCTTCTAGTTCTACCAATTGCGCAAGCCTCTCTTGAACAACGCCAGTGTCATCCATATATGTGAATGTTTCAATTCTGAGACTAGGAACCAAATATTCCATAGGGACAACTACTTCTATACCATAAACCAACTTAAAGGGAGTCTGCATTGTCAGCTTCTTGCAAGTAATTTTATAGGCCCATAGCACTGTTGGTACTTTCAAATCCCAGACGTCCCTGTTCACACTGCAAATCTTCATTAGTGTTGTCTCCAAGATCTTGTTGAAAGCTTCGACCGTCCCATTCACTTGTGGATGGTAGGGAATACTCTTCTGATGGTGGAATTCAAATTCCTGAGTTAAAGCTTCGATTGTCTTATTAATAAAGTGTGTACCTTGATCGCTCATCAAGGTCTTCGGGCATCCAAACCTGGTTATGATATCATCAAATATAAATCGTGCAGTTGTAGTTGCACTACATTCCTTCACTGCTCTTGCTTCTTCCCATCTGGTCAAATACTTTGTTGTAGTGATGATGTATCTAGCTCATGTGCACTTTCCTAGTGGGTTAATAGGTCCCACGAAATCAATGGCCCATTTCTCAAATGCATGTAAAGTTAGTTGTGGTGCTAAAGGCATCTCATCTCTTCTAGAAGGTTTCCCAACTCTTTGGCATACATCACAGTCTTTGTAGTATTCTTTAGCATCCTTATGTAAAGTAGGCCACTAGACGCCAGCTCTAAGAACCTTTTGTGTTGCTGCTTTCCCTGCGTAGTGTCCTCCTGTGATCCCTTCATGTGCTTCTACCAGAATCAGTGGCCTCTCTTCCTCCATAACACATCTCCTCGGGATCTCATCAGGTCCCATCTTGTATATTTGTCCAGTTATAAGTGAAAAATCTGTAGCGCGAACTACCAACTATTTCTTCTGGATGATTGTATATTCGTGAGGTGCCATTCATGTTGATAGGAACTGGACTATCTCAGCGAAGTGATCATCAACCCTTCTGATGGATAGCAACTGTGCATCTAATAGTGTATCCTCCAAACTAGTAGGTTCCTCTCCATGCTCAAACCTAGACAAGTGGTCAGGTCCCTTGTTCATTCTCCCTGACTTGACTAATATTTCAAAATCATATTCCTGGAATAGAAATAACCATCTGCATATCCTCCCCCCCAACATTGTCTTGTTGACTAGGTATTTCAACGCAGAGTGATCAATGAACATCTTAAAATGTCCTCCCAACAAGTAGTGTCAAAACTTCTTCAACACGTACACCATGGATAAACCTTCTCTCCTAGTGGTAGTGTAGTTTATCTCAACTGTAGATAGCTTAATGCTAACAAGGCTAACGGATGGTCAATATCTCCTGCTCTTGGTTGTGCTAACACTACTCCTAGTGCAATAGATGAAGCATCGACATGCACGTAAAATTCCTTGCTCCAATCTAGGAAAACCAAAATAGGCGCAGTAACCATTTTATGTTTCAATGTGTCAAAGCTCTGCTGACATTATTTTATCCATTGAAACTAACAATCTTTCTTTAATAACTTCTCCATAGGTGTTGTAATCTCTGCATATCCCTTAATGAACTTTCTGTAATATCCAGTATGTCCCTGCATAGTGCGTAGTTGCCTGACTGAGGTAAGGGGGGGTAGATCAACAATAATGGCAATCTTGAATGGATCTACCAACAACCCCTGCTTACACACAATATTCCCTAGCAGCACTCCAAAGGGTGAAAAGAAGATGCACTTGAATCATAGGTGTTGTAATCTCTGCATATCCCTTAATGAACTTTCTGTAGTATCCAGTATGTCCCTGCATAGTGCGTAGTTGTCTGACTGAGGTAAGGGGGGGTAGATCAACAATAATGGCAATCTTGAATGGATCTACCAACAACCCCTGCTTACACACAATATTCCCTAGTAGCACTCCAAAGGGTGAATCTGACATTGCCTGCACTTATCCAACATTAGTCTTAAACATTCAATATGGTTTTGTAACAAGCTAAAAACAATCCAATCATCAAAATATGCTTCCAACAATTTATGTAAAAACTCCTTGAATGCTTCGAAAACCACCCTAGAAAATATGGTTGGTGCATTCTTCAATCCAAAAAGCATCACTGTGTACTGGTAGGATCCCCAGTCTATTGCAAATGTGGTCTTGTGGCGGTCTTCCTTGGAAATCTTGATCTGGTGATAACCTGAAAATCCATCTGTGAAGGAGTAAACTTCCTGACCTCCTACATTATCTAACACTTCGTCTGTAAACAGTGTAGGTAATGGGTCATGCAAACATGCATCATACAACTTCATGAGATCTACACAGATCCTGATCTCTCATGTCTTCTTATCTTGTACCATAGAGCTAATCCATTCTAACTCTTCCACAGGTTCTATGATCCCTGCTTCCAATATCCTGTCTAGTTCAATATTCACTTTATGATTATATTTGGGATTCAATCTGTAGGTTCTCTTCTTAACTGGCCTGGTATCTGGCTTCAAGGGGATCTTCATCTCTCCCATGGGCCCTTTTATGCCCTTCATATCAGTGAACTTGGTTGGGAACAAGTCCTGATATTCGTGCAGTGGTTATGTGATCTTATCAATGGTGGAATCATCCCAGTAATCTCCAACATTAGCAAGCTTAGGTGCTTGTTCTGTTCCAATATTATCTTTCTTGATTTTGATCGGTTGTCCAATGAAAGGTAGTTCGACTCCTGGTCCTTCTACATATCTCTTTACTTTTGTTTCTGTGATGTTCACATTCCTAGGATCATCATCTTCATCGGCATTGATATTGTAACATCCTTGCAATTTCTGAAGAGGTTCAGTCCATTCATCCTCTTCTTGCTCAATAGGGAGGTTAGGTGCCTCCTCAAAGACTTTTTGTCTTACAACTTGTAGAGCTTAATCTACTGAAGGGTACTGGATTTCAAATGAAAATGTAGCTACAAAGTTTTGAGTCATACCATACCAATCTGAAGTAGTGAGGCGCATTTCTGCTTGAAGATACCAATTGATAGGCGTTGTGTCCAGAGTGTTGATGAACTTATGCACCCACTGTTCTTGAGGAATGTTGCTCCAGGCCTCCTCACAACCTCGCACTTGGTCCTTCAGACAACTTTGACCTGTGTATCAAACTTCACGTCCTTCGACTTGCTCTGAAAAGCGCACTGCCATCAAAGTGCGACATTGTATCCAATCTGTGATGTTATTTATATGTGTCCCCCACCATATTGTTGGAGTTGCCTCATGTTCTTTATATGTGATGTTATTTGTATGAGCCTCATCCAGTGCCAACAATCTTTGTTGTATTGGCACAATTTCTTCAAAATCTGATAAGAATGTTTCTAAATGATTTAAACCATCAAATGTGGGCAGAGTGCTTACTTCTGTGCCAATCCAGCGAACTTCCCTGGTCAATATAGCACACCTCCATGCAGAGACTTCATACATTTTTTTCTGCCAATTATCCAATGCTTTTTCTGAGTCCGATGAGCATGCGTTGTCACTTCGCCAACTTAAATTCCCATTTGTTGTAGGGTCAATCTAATCCTGTTGTCTCACTGTCAATTTATATATATTCTCTAGCTCATATGCACGGTCTTCTTCTCTGATGGGTTCTGTGTATATTCGACCTTCATCAGTATCCAAAGGTGCAATGACCCTAAGGCCATTACCTTCAAACATCATTCTTATTTTCTTTAAGTCGACAACAGTGGAATTTTTCAAAGCCCAATCAATGCCTAACAACGCAGGATAAGGACAGCAATCATCAACTATATCAATCACCTCGAAGTCCAAAAATGTTCTTACCCCGTCGATGTCCAAAGTGACATGCTCCAGTATCCAAAAGGGGCTTATTTCCTACTGATTAGCCATCCTAAGCTTGATAGGGGAGTAAATTAACTTAGGTTTTCCCATCAGTGCCCAAGTCTGCTTCGTCATAACATTGACTTATGATCCTAAGTCAAGGAGCACATAATCTATATCATAATATCCAATCTGATCACTAAGGTGTAGTTCCTTATTCATCCTTCTCTTTTTGGATACTTGATGTATTGCTCTATTCAGCAGAGGGTCTACCTTCCCTGGTTCATACTATCAGATCAAGTGTTATAGTTCTTGTATGGCTCTTTCATCCTTAATCAAATAAATGAACGTATACAAGAAATTAACAAGCTTTCTTACCTCTTTTCCTTCTCCTGGTGATGCATACTGATCGAATGCCAGAGGCATCCCACATTCTCTCACTTTTGGTTGTGCCTTTGATGAAGATGCCTGATATCCTCCAAATTATCTTCTTGCCTCTTCAAATATCTGCTTTTCTTTCCTCGGATCAAAATCTGGTGTCTTCTCTGCAGTTGTTCTGACCCCTGATTTGTCTGTAGTATTTGCTAGAGCCATCCTATCTTCTCCTGTAGCAACGCCTCCTATAGTGATAACAGTGACTCTAGGATCCACTCTGTGAGGTTCTACTGAGATTAATTGTACCTATGGGTTTCCTCCTCGTCTCTCCTGAAGTTTAGCTAACAGAACGGGACAATCTTCAATAACATGTTCAAATGAGTCTTAGTAGGTGCAAGTGGTACAAGGGTTCTCGTAGTCCCTTTCCAAGTCACCTGGTTGTGCGCAGTTATAACAAATGATATGATCTCGACCTCGACCCATACCTCTTCCTCGTCCTCTTCCTCTGAATCCACCGCGAGGGTTGAAGTTTCCTCTTCCTGAGGAGTTAAACTGTGTATTATTTACTTCTTGTTGTACTTCACTTTCAATTCTATATGTGTCTCTTCATATTTCATGCAAGAGGTCATAAGCCCTACAATCTTTCTCATCATGCCCCACAGATTTACAGAATGTGCAGTAAAGGTTGGTAGGTGTCTGGACATATTTTTGCATGTAATAACATTCACCCTGGCGATGTTTATTTCTACATACCTCGCACCAAGGTAGAGTAACATGCTTCAAAGGGCTCGGAGCTCCTGAAGCCAAGTACTCATGGAATAGAGGGCAGGGCTCCTTGTCATGGCCCTCTGATTTGAGGACAGTGCTCCTTGTCATGGCCCTCTAATTTGCATTTGATACACCAAATATATTCTCTTTTATCTTTTCCCTTATCCTTTTTCATATCTTTGACCTGCAATGATAAGCTAGTTAGCTGACTCAAAATTTGACTCAGACCTGAGTTGGACTCTCCCATAGGGGTTGATTCTAGTTTCATGGCGATATCCAACGCCTCAGCTTGCAAAGCGATCTTTTGTTGCATTAGAGGGACTCTGATGTGTGGTAAGAGGGCAACAATGAACCATTATTTATCCGGTTCATCTGAAATCTAAAAACTCAAATGACTTGTCAGGGTCTTAAACCTTTGATCAAACTCCCAAACAGGTTCAACTACTCTCTGCTTGATTTCTTTCAGCTCTGTAATGCACTGCGACTCCGACTTGGGTTTCTTGAATTCGATAATCAGTGCAGTATTAATGTCATTTAGCGGTTTAGGCTGTACAACTCCTTGGACAAATTTCATGTACCATGTCAGTGCACGGTCTCTCAGAGTAGTACTAAACTGAGCTCTCTTAACATCTTTGTCAATGACATTCTTAATACTCCATACAGCTTTTCATAAGAACCAATGTTGATCAGGATCTTTAGATACATTTCTCCTAAAGGTGGGTAACCTCATCTCATCTGCCATAGATCTTCCTATGGTTCTTGACTGGGTATGCATTGAACCACTTGTACCAGTTCTCTGAGTGATCTGATAACTTAGGTTACTCTGGTTACTTAATGTTGCTAAAACAACAGGAGGAGTAATAGTACTTACTTCAACAGTATGCGCAGTTCCTGAAGTTTCTGACTCTTCTCGATGAGGTTCTTCAGTCTTCCCTTCTTCTGCCCTAGTGGACTCTAAATGTTCCTCATTCAGTAACTCTTCTTCTTCTCCATTGTAGAACCCTTCTTCCTATGTTAGTGGTTCGTGATTCTGCTCAAACAAGTTCACCAGAGTAACTTCTATAATTGATCTCCCACTTCGTGTGTGTCCAACCTCTGTGTCATTATCGTTGTCTGAGTTCTTGAACATTAGTTCTTTATTCCAACCTATTACTGTATATTAAAGATGCTCTTATCATGCAATAGCATCTTGATCTGCAACTTCAGAAAATGTAAAAATTTTCCTTTAGATCCCTTAAAGAAATATCTCTCTGCTTGGCTATATGATTCTACTTTATCAATAGCAAACTTCGTAATTTACCCTCCAATGGTACTATCAAACCAGTGATCGACTACTCTTGACATGGCATTATCAACTCTCTTGACCTTTTTGATCAGCACTGACGTCCAAACCACAGGTGGTCTGAGTCTGATTTCAAACTGGGTATCTGCTAATCTAGCTAGCCACTCGTATAGCTCCTTATGAATTCCTCCAAATAAAATCTCATGTATATCGGTAAATATATACTTTCCCAACCAATCCTCTGTGTTAATATTAGGGTTCTTGTTTTGGGCTTCTGCGAAGTCCTTTTCTTGTTCTTCTATCCACTTCTGAATCTATGTCTTCGATGGACATTGGTGCCTACAACCAAGGGAAATGAAAGGTGGGTTCAAGGAAACAACACACAACAACCTGGTTATTATTTATCATCCTTAAACCTATTGCACGAACTATATCTCAGATCTAACACAATGATGCAATAACAATATAACAAAAAGAAGAAGAACACAACATCAATCACACAAAACAAGAAGATATATGTGGTTCACCCTCTCCCTAGGGCTACATCCACATAACTATGTTTCTTGATATTATATGAAAACATACAGTTATATCTGCGCTCTTAGCTTGGAGATCTCTCTCCTACTCTCTCTCTTTCTCTCCCCTCCCTGTGCACCCAGTTGTAGGGTTGATCTTTGCACCCAATTGAATATCTTACAACACACACTTCTCTCTCAACAATAACAACAATCACCCATCATAACATAATCGAACCCATCCCAAGTCCTATTGACCTTTATTTATACATTACAATGGCTCTCGAACAACCTTAGGCTGAAACCTAGGTGTCAAAAACCTAAATACCAAAACCTGAGGTGTGTAAAACCCTAGGTCAAATTGACCTGTGTTTCCAGGACTTTGCCAGCCTATCTTTCCTTCTTTCCTGTGAAGTGCTCCAAAGAATAGATTGGTGGATTTTTCCACTTGCTAAGTTGCCCACGATCCATATTCCTTGTTAATATGTCGTCCTCGATCTCCATGTCCAACGGCTTGCTTTCTCTTAATTCGCTATGTCTTTTCTGCTCTTTTGGCCACATCGACCCAATCTCAATCAATGTGCTTTCTACGCAATTCATACTTCGCACTTCTTTCCTTAATCTTCGAAACCTTCCATGACCAAGGGCCAACATGTCCACTTCAAACTTACAACTTTCCAAAGAAATCAGTTTCTACAAGGTAGAAGTCAACTTCATGCCCTCATTACCTGACAACTTGGAACATTGGCAAGTTTTTGAAAACGACAATCAACTTCTTTGCTTTCTACAAAATGAGGGAAAATTCTCTAAATCCTGAATAAAATTGTTGGTTGAGAAGGAAACCATCTGGATCATCGATATAGCCGATGGGCCCCTACCCAAAGGAATTGTTCCTTTGGAAATCCTCTTTAACCTAAATGATATGTATAAAGGGAAACCTTCCAATAAAATCAACGACGAGATTATTGAATGCAACATTGGAACCAAAGAATCCACGAAGTTAATCAAATTTGGTAAAGGAACAACGACTGATAAGAGGGAAAAGACAACTACACTTATAAGAGAGTACAAGGATGTTTTCGCTTGGTCTTATGAAGATGTAAAGGCCTACTAGGAAGATGTTATACAACACGCCATTCCGCTCATTAATGGCGCAAAGCCTTTCAGAAAAAAGCTCAGACAGATGAACCCAAAGGCTGCCCCACAAGTACAGAAAGAGTTACAAAAGATGGTTGAGGCAAGAATAATTGAACCAATAATATACTCATCATCGGTGTCTAATCCAGTAATTGTAAGGAAGAATACTGGTGAAATCAGGATATGTGTGGCTTTCATAAACTTAAAACAAGCTTCACTCAAGGACAATCATCCCTTACCAAACATGGATTATATTTTGCAAAGGGTGACTGGTGCAGAGATGACGTCCATGCTTGATGGTTTCTCGGGGTATAATCAGGTTTTGGTAAAGGAGGATGATCAACTCAAAACTACTTTTACCACCCCTTGGGGAACCTATAAGTATTTACGAATGCCTTTCGGACTCACCAACGCAGGGGCTACTTTTCAGTGAGCCATGGATTATGCCTTCAGAGATCTAATCAGAAATCTCATAGAGATATATCAAGATGATTTGACCTCCATTTCTAAAACAAGAGAACAACATATTCAACACTTAAGAAATATCTTCCAAAGATGTAGGGAATATGACATTTCTCTCAACCCTAAGAAATCAATTTTTGGTGTTAACAAGGGTAAGTTATTCGGACACATCATTTATAAAGATGGAATCACGATAGATCATGCCAAGGTTGAAGCCATCAATAAAATCCCTCTCCCTAAAGATAAGAAATCCTTGTAATCCTTCTTCGGCTAGTTTAACTTTATCAGGAGATCTCTCCCAAACTTTGTCGAAATCGTTAAACCCCTTAACAAGTTACTAAAAAAAGACGCTCATTTTGAGTGGGAAAGTGAACGTAGGCTATCTTTTGAACATATTAAGGACGAAATAATTGTCGCACCTGTCATAGTTAGCCCGAGCTTCTCCAAGGACTTCATCATTTTCTCTTTTGCTTCAAATGATACCATTGCAGGTGTGTTGTTACAAAAGAATGACCAAGGGGATGAACAACCAATAGCTTTCATGAGAAAGAATCTTAGGGACTCATAACTGAATTACACCATCACATAAAAACAAGCTTATGCTCTAGTCAAGTCTCTCAAGCACTTTCGAACCTATGTGGGATACAACAATATGAAGGCCTTTGTCCCCTACCCCACTGTAAAGGATGTTTTATCACAACAAGATTTCCTTGGATCAAGGGGAAAGTGAGTGTCACAAATATAGGAATATGATTTGGAAATCAAGCCAACTAATATAATTAAAGGACAAGGGCTGGAAAAAATGATGACGGAAACCAATCAAGAGGCCATTGAGGTAGGACAGAAGGAGCAAGTCAACATCAGTGTAAGTGAGATTGAAAACAATGAATGGTATTCAGACATCATTTATGACTTAAAAAAACTCACATGCCCTGATAATTTGAAGAAGAGCCATGAGACTCAAAGACATGAATTGTTTCCTAACAAAAGAGGGTCTCGGGTGGAGAAACCCAGATGGGCTAATCCTTAGATGTGTTGATAAAGAAGAAGTTGGTAATTTAGTCACAGAACTCTACGTAGGACATTGTGGAGGCCATTTTGTAGCATGCACCATGGCCCATAAGATTTTAAGAGTAGGGTACTATTGGCCTACTATTTTCTCTGAAACACATCAATATGTTAGAGCTTGTCAGGCGTGTCAATTTTTTACTGGCAAGCAGTGCCTCCATGCCCTTCCCCTTAAACCAATCATTGTAGAAGCAACCTTTCAAGAATGGGGACTGGATTTCATTGGTGAATTCAAAGACAATTCTACTAACAGATACCGATGGATTTTGACCACCACTAATTAATTCACCGGATGGATGGAATTTATCCCAACCAAGAAAGCAATGAAAGAATTCATGATGAAATTCCTTGAGGAAAAGATTATTACTAGATTTGGTGTCCCTTCTAAGATAAACACCGACAACACCAAAGCCTTTAGCTCAGTGGTGTTCAATGAGTTTTGTTTCAAGTATGGGATTGTTTTATCACACTCTTCGAATTATTATCCTCAAGGGAATGGATTGGAAAAATCCAACAACAAAAAGAGCATGAACATTGTGAATAAGATTGTTGGGGAGAACAAGAAGAGTTGGGACAGTAAGATCAAGTATGCCTTGTGGGCCAACCGCACAACCACCAAGACTTCCATCGGAAAGACTCCTTTTGATTTGGTGTACGGATTTGAGGCTCGCTTGCCTATAAATATCCAAATCCCAGCGCTACAAATAGCCCAAAAATTTAGTACAGATAAGGAAGCATTGCAGGGGCAAATCAATCAGCTTATAGAATTGGATGAGACACGAAGAATGGCCTTCGATCAAATGGCAAGGAATCAGAAAAAAATAAACAAGACTTTTAATCGAAAGGAAAGACAAAGAGACTTCAAGGAAGGGGATCGAGTTCTATCGTGGGACAAAAGAAGAGAAAAACCAAGAATGCATCAAAAGTTCGACATTCTTTGGATAGGCCCCTACAAAATAGAGGAAGTGTTTGGATCAGATTCTTTCTACTTATCCACAACAGATGGAAGGAGGATGCCACTACCAATAAATGGATCTCTCCTCAAACATTATTTCCAAGGTGGCACATGATTTCTTCAGGGCCCATGCCCTAGGTAAGTAGGTAAGTGATCTTGATTCACTGCATTTGCATCTTGATTTCTCATACTAGTTTAGATGCATTTCATTTTCATTTTACTCTACTTGCATATTGACTTCATACTTAGTTTAGAATTTATTGAAAAAATGTCAAAATTTTATTTTTCTGGTGGGTTTTTATTATGATCATATGAGAGAAAGGATGAGTAGGCCATCCTGCACTTAACAGTTTGATGTTTCCTTGCATGCACATGTCTACCAAGAAATGTTGCGGTTCTCATGCACTCTATGGTGAACACATGTCCCTAAGTAGGAGCCATATGTTATCCCCATTTTTTGGATAACTAAGGAGATGATGTCTCAAGGCCCTTAGGTTGCAGATATGGCGTGTCGAGAGACTACATGACCAACAATACCCTTTTCACAGATGGAAAATCCACTCACCACCACAAATGGTCAAAGGTTTACAGATGGCATCAACCACACCAGATGGCTTCTGAAAAGCAGTGGGCCTTGCTCCATGAGGTACAAGTAAATATTATGGTGAGCATCATTTCAATATCTAAGCCATTTTATTATGTTGTATCTTAGATTGCTCTATATTTCATGATATGTGCTTGGACATTATGCATTTTTCCCTGCTTCACCTTGGTGGTTGACATTGTGCCCTAGTAAGTGGTCTTCCTTGGGAATGGGTTTTCTACTGGGAAATCCTTTAATGATCCATCATATGGTTCCCGACCATACTTACCATTTTTCATCATTATTCCTATCCATTTCCTTATCTCTTGGGATTTTAGGGTGTATTGACCCAATAAGGGGTTGTACCTCATTATATGGGAAGAAGGGGCTAAACGCCCAGAGGAGTTGGTATTGGGTAAAAGACAAAATCCATATATAAACCTTCTAGATGCTTCTCCCATGGATCACCCAAGAAAGCAATGGAACACTTATCTTTGAATAAAAGGGGACCCGCAATATAATAAAAAATGCTTAAAAGGTTAGTTGAAGGATAGAAGGTCTCATCACGAACCGACCTATCACGTCCATGGATATCTAGTGGTATGACATTGTCATCATCTTGTCACCAAACTAGAGTAATCACTCTCAGTTGCATGGCTGAGAGAAAGGGGGTCTCATCATGAGCCAACCTTCTCATTTCCATTAGGTATTTGTGGGTGACATTGCCACCACCTTGTCAACATGACAGGGCAGTGACCTTCAATCTCTCCTTATGCTATTATGAAAGAAAATATAAAGAAAGAAAGATAAAAGGCAAATGATGAGCTTGGAAAATTTGCATTGTGGACAAAGGTACCACACACCCTCTACAAAGGCACCCATGAATGAGACACTATGACCCCTAGTATGTCATGAGCCCTATGCCCATTGAGTCTTGA
>ML808890.1:90840-124022 GCA_009831015.1 Picea engelmannii
TATGTAAATAAACAACCCAAAATTGGACTCCAAATGGTCCCTTGAAAATTTATTTACAAATTTTATTTTTTATTTTTTTAATTTACATTAAAAAACAAATAAATAGAAAGAACAAAATCTTCACAAATAAATAATTTTTTTAAATGACCAAAAACCACATTTAAAAAATGATATTATAAATTCAATTAAAAAAATAAAAACAAAAGGTTAAAAAACAATGTGAAAAAGAAAAATAACTAAAAAGAAACAAAAAATAAATAAATAATTTCTCAAAAAACAATAATTTAAAAAAGAATTATATTTTTTTACAAAAGAATCATTAAAAAAACCTTTAAAATGTAATTTAAAATAAAAATAAACAAAAAATACTTTAAAAACATAAAAAAAAAAATATAACAAAATTCAAAAAAAAATATCTAAAATATAAAATATTAAAAAATCTTGAACTAAAACTTTAAAATTAAAATAAAAGACAAAAATTCAAAAATATATATTTTAAAAACAATATTTAAATGAAAACAAATAATTTTAATAAAATCAATAACTAAATAATAAAAAGAAAATTTTAAAACCAATTTTAAAATAAACTTCTAAACATATTTAAAAATAAAAATAAAAAAAATTAAAAGCAATTTGACAATACAAAAACTATCAATTTTAATTGAAACTAAAGTAAAAAAATAGAAAAAACAAATATAAACAAATTTAATAACATTTAAAAAAAAATAAAAAAAATACAATTTTGTAATTGAAATAACATAAAATTTTAACTAAAATTAAAACAAACAAAAAAATTACAAACCTACATATTATTGGGGTGTCGTGGGGGGCGATTTTCGGCATCACCCCAGCCCCTAGGGGCATAGCACTGGTCCCAAGGGGGCAAGGCTTAGCCCGTGGGGGCTGGGGTGATGTCGGGTATCACTCCAGCCCCCATGGGATAAACCCTGGTCCCACGGGGCTAAGGCTTAGCCCCTGGGGGCTGGGGCGATTCCCGACATCACCCCAGCACCCACGGGCTAAGCCTTGGCCCTGTCGGACCAGAGCTTAGCCACTGGGGGCTGGGGTGATGCCCGAAATCACCCCCCATGACACCCACAACACCCATGTTGGTTGAGCATCGTGGGTGTCATGGGGTGATGTCAGGTATCACCCCTGCCCCCAGGGGATAAACCTTGGTCCCCCGGCATCACCCCAGCCCCCAGGGGATAAACCTTGGTCCCCCGGCATCACCCCAGCCCCCAGGGGATAAACCTTGGTCCCATGGGGCGAAGGCTTAGCCCCTAGGGGCTAGGGTGATGCCCGGCATCACCTCCCATGGCCTCCCATCATTGGTGCATATGTTTTTTTTAATTTGTTTGTTTTTTCATAAAAGTTTACATATTTTTAAGTTTTTTAATAAAAATAATAATTGTTTTTGTAATTTTATGTTATTTTTAAGTTTTTTTTTTCTAATTTTGTATTAAATTTTGTAGTTTAAGTGTGTTAATTTGTTTTTTTTTTAATATATATTCCTAATTGTTCTTTGTGATTTTTAAACTTTTCTAAAGCTTTTAGGCCATAAATTTGGTTTTTTACCTCTTTTTTGTTTTTGTTTTTTTTTTAGATTTAGCTTAGTTTATATATTTGTTTTGTTTTTTCCTCTTTAGTTTTTTAAGTTTCTCTTTGATCTTTTTCATTATCTAAATTTGTTTTTTTATTTTTTTTATTTTTTTTAATTTCAGTTTTTTTTATTTTTTTTTTCTTAGTTTTTAATTTATATAAAAAAAAATTGAATTATATTTTTTTGTTAAATATTAAAAAATAGTGTTATTTAACTACAATTTTTTCCATGTATTGAAGTAACAGTAAACAATGTGTTAAGAATGGTGTTTTCCACTATATTTTAAAAGTATGAAACAATAAATTAATTAAGAAGACACAATTATATGAAAAATCGTAACTTCAAAAAAGTAAATGGTAAAAAATATTTTTAAGATTGAAAGAAGCATGGAAAAATGACTAAAAACACCATTGAATAAAAAAAATGAAAAAATAAAATTGAAAAAAATGAAAATAGATGAAAAATAAGCATTTAAAAAAAAAAGTGTAAACATTGTGGATTGAAAAATTTAAAATATCGAAAAACCACCTAAAAATGGAGAGGGGTGCTACCGGTAGCACCATTTTTAAAAATGGGGTAAAAAATTGGACCCCCTAAAAAATGAGAACTTTGTAGAGTTCTCGTTATGTTGGTAACTATGTTTGTTTGATATGGTGATCTTTGATGCACATGCTTACATGGATTATTTTTTGATTGGATTGAATTTTTATGATTGGATATTCAATTCGAGTATTTTTATGCTAGGAGCTAGGTGGGAAGTATAAGGGCATACACCCCCACCATATCCTTCATCATTTTGTTTGCTCCATCTCATTGATTAAGGGTTTGCTAAGAGAAGTATAAGGGCATACACTCTCTTAGCTTAAACCCTAGCTTAGAGAAATTTGTCTTGGGGTGTAAAAGAGATTACACCCACAAGGAGGTAGCTTCTCTAAGCTCCTTATGACCCCATTAACCCAATAGTCAAGGCACTATTCATTGATTTGTTGCATTGGAGAAATAAAATATTGCATTGGAAAACATGAATATCGATCATTTTTACTTCTTGCAAAGTGGATTGTTTTCCTTGTGCCTTGGGCACCTCACGGCCACTAGGGCGTCTCCATATAGGGGATACTTATTGATGTTGTTACAAATTTTCATCTTCACCCATTAGGGCTACAAAAACCCTAACTTACTTGCTTTAATAACTCTCTTATCAACCATTGATTTTTGCTCAAAGTTTGCACACTTACTCTCCTTGTCCTACCGCACTTTTTGGCAAAGTTTGAGGAGATTTAAGTGGCTGATTTTATTTTTGTAATACATTGAATGTTACAGCCATAAGGCTGATATAATTTGCTAAAGACAAGTGTTTACAACAACCTTATAATTTATGCTAAGAGTATTGGTTTTTCATCTTGAGTTTAGCTAGTCATTTACTAGTTTTTCTCTTGCATTTTATACTTGATCTTTAGCATTTATTGAGAAGCTTATAGTACCTTTTTTTTGCTGATATATATTGTTATATATTTCTGCAAATTAGATACAACAAGCTTAACTTTCTGATCCAACTAACATATACTATTGCAAAGTGTCTTTTCTTGTGTCTCGGGCAGGTACAATCATCCGGAGAAGTGTTATATATGTGGGGAAACAATTTCTTGACTTGCAAGGCATCTCTTTCCACCCTTCAATCCAATTAGAATTTACCTATAGGGGCTTCATTTCCATCCATCTTCATCTCCATCTCAATCCCCCCAGGGTCACCGAGATCACCTCCCTAGAGTGACCTAGCCACCCTTAAAGTGCAGTACCTACATCAAGGTAACAATGGGTGTAGGATTCCCAAGTTGTAGCACTTGTTCCTAGGGAAGAAAGAACACATCTTAACGATCTCGACAATGTTTTCCCACGCAAGCTCTTTAAAATTTTATGAGAAATATTGAACCCCCAAAGATGTTAAATATATAAATCCTCTAGCGTGATTGCGTTCAAGAGACTACATCTTCCAAATAGTATTTTGACTTTTCCTTTCACTGTAAAATCTATGGAAGAAGCTTGTTTTTTTCATTTCCCAGATACATCTAGACCGTGCAACTCTTCATCCTCCAATCTGCCTCTTGATCTCGAATAAGTTTTGTCCTTTTGGATTCCATCTATGACAAAGCCCTTAATTCAACTTATGAAAACACACCTACATGATTAGAATCATATAACCTCTTAGATCCAGCTCAACCACCTTGATTTTTCCATCCCTATCCTTGAATCTATGAGCATACCACTCCAACACTTTTTGTTTGACTGCCTTCAATTTTTCGACTTGGGGATAGATCATAATGAGGATTATAATGAATCAATTATGTTCTCACTATTTCTCTAAATTTTGTCTCTCCTAGCCAGCTTTGGTTGAAATTGAAAGGAGTTGGAGGCTTCTCTTTGTCCCTATCCAATTGAAGAAAAATTGGATTATGATCAGAACCCCCACCCAAGGATATCCAAGAACAATATGTCGTTGCATGTCTCAACAAAGTATCAGCAACAAGAAACCGATCCAACCTTTCAAATATTGCCTCTACTCTCACCTACGTATTCCTCCAAGTTGGCTTGAGGTTCACCGACTCAACGTCCACAAGATTCAATGGTTCAAAATAATGGGAAAAAAAAACCTAGCAAGTGGATCCAATCTAGCACCGCAGCCCCAAACTTCTCCCTGAGATAAAGTAAAACTAATATCACCACTAATAATTGAATGTTGTTCCCAAACCATCTAAGAATTGAAAATTGTATCCTATAAAACATGTTTGTGAAGATAAGGACCATACACATTCAATATTGTGACTTCTAAATTTAGATCATCACATTTGAAGAATGTGCAAAGATCTGAGTTCACAAAAAAAAAAAAAATTGGTGAAAAACAAGTGTATCACCCTGTAAGTAAACTTCATGATATCCCTCTAGCATCAGACTAAGTAAACTTTTAGTTCAAAAACATAGACTTCAAGCTATCTAAAATCAGTGCTCCTTTACGCATGGTTTCCTAAATCAGGATGATGTCAGGTGAATTATTTTCTACAATCCTATATAGGCCCAATATTCTTATGGGGTCGACCAGACCCCTGACATTATAGGAGAGGATTTTCATGGGATAACCCTAGAAGAGGGATTATGACCTCTAATATCCCTGACAATCGAAAGTTGTCTTTCATGCATAATTTCAATGGTAGCTTTGGATTGTGCATGTTGAATGGAGGACTTGTGCCTCAAAATAGTATGTGAGACTTCCTTTATGCGATCCCCCGCCTGAGAGAGGATACCTTTAGAGCGAAGTGCATATGAGTGTTGGCTACTCCCACGTGAAGTTGTTATGCAATGATTTGAAATCAGAGAAACACCCTCCACTTGACCAGCAGAAGAAGAAGCCAAATCATGAGATGAAGAAGAGAAAATTTGAGAAACACATGCACCAAATATTTGAGGAGAAAATGTTACACCTTTATATGGGAAGTTACCCACCTGATATGACCGACTATCCACCAAATCAATATTGACAGGAACCTTGCTCGAAGTAAAATCCATTGAAGAGGTAGTAGGAAGAAGAGGACTACTCAAATGAGACTTACCGAACAATGATGACCCTCTAGTAGTCAAAATGATCGGGGGGGCTGCAACAAGGATAGTAGTGGAAAAAACACCCATATATTTCAAGGGGGTAGAAACCTGGATGAGGGTTTTTTAAGAAACCAAAATATCCTCTTCAATCCAATGCAAAGATTCAAGACTATTCATACGAGAATTATTTAGATCCCCACTCTTAACTTCATTCGCAAGTGAAATGGGAAGGCTCCCTTTCAAGATTGACAAATCTTTGGGAAAAATATTTGAGCGAGAATTATGAATTCCAGTTGTTGGGCCCAAATATTGAATACCTCCTTTATTTTCAGCAATCCCAACAATATCTGAGTAAGGATGCACTCCAAGAAAAATGTCCACAAGATAATTTTGAGCTAGGGAGGTGTCTAAACTTTGAGAAAGAAAGATTTATCTTCCACATCACATGATCAAATCAAACCAAATCAAACCAAGGAGCCAACCCCCACCTTATAGGCTAACATTGAACCAATGATAGGGAAGGAATGCAATGATTCCTTCTAATGTAAAGATCCACCCATGAAAATTTTAACATCACTTTTGCTCCAGTCAAGTATGCAACATGGAGACATATACTTCATGTGGATGATCTTCTTCCAAATAATTTCCTTAGTAATCAAGTTCCAAATCGATTTTTCCACCAACAATTTTCCAAAAGCATGAATATCATTTAAACCCCAACCTCCTTGTTTCCTCGGTTTTGCTACAAAGTTCCAGCTGGTCCAATTCTATCACTTCTTTACCTTACCTCGCCATAGATAGTTAAAAAAAAAATGTATGAGTTTCTCTAGGACTCCTTTAGAGATATGTTCCAAGGTACGCCAATACAACCAGAATGGATTCAAAGACCAACTTGCCTAGAGTGAGTCTCCCTCCGCGGGAGAGCCATCAATAACACCAAAAATTTATTCTCTTTTCAACGTGGTCTAAAATGTATCGCCAATCTTGTTTTAGCAGGAATTAGATTTGATAATGTACCCCATATACTTCAATCCTTCATTTATATAAAATACATTATACAGGAATATAACTTGTAAAACCTACTCCACCCCTGCACTAACAACATTGTAATAATAGGTTGACTTATCCAAGTTAGTCTCAATACCGATGGTCTTGCAATATAACTTAAGAATTTTTGACAAAGCCTAAACTTCATTCCTCTATCCATTAGTAAAAAACATAATGTAAAATAATAAGTGAGTAACATTTACTCCACCACCAAATCGAATACCTTGAAACCTCCAAGAACTTCTGGATTTTGGAACACATCATCTAAGTCCTTCTGCGACCAATAAGAACAAATATGGAGAGAGAGGGAAGTCCTGTTGGAGCCCTCTCAAAGTAGTAAATAAAGGAGAGACTAATCCATTCACAAGAACTGCATAAGACACATATGCAATGCGACCCATAATCCAATTGACCAAAGTAAGTGAGAAATCCACATGGATAAAAAGTAATCTGACGTAGATCCAACAAGTCTGATCATATGCTTTAGAGAAATATAATTTAATGACCACAGATGGTACCTTCTTGAATTTTATTGTATGAATTAATTCCTGAGTTGCCCCAACAACATCATAAATCAAATCACCTTCCAAAAACCCAAATTATTCAAGGGAGATAGTAGCAAATGGAAAAGGCTTGAATCGAATAGCCAAAATATTCACTATAATTTTGTAAACACAATCACATAATGAAATAGGATGAAACTCCTCAAAATGGCTTGGTTTTTCAACCTTATAAATAAAATCTATGAAGGTCGAGTTGAAAATGAGCAAGACCTTGCATGTCATCCAAACCTCTTCGAAAACCCTTAAAAAATCTGCTCCAAGAAGATCGAAAAAACCAAGAAAGAATTCAATCATCCATCCATCGATCCCAAGGCTCTTGTATTTTTGAATTTTGGACATCACTATCTAAAGTTATTCTAGGGAAACATGCTCAAAAAGTTTCACATTATCCTCTGATGTCACCATCCTAGGGAAGAAAGAACACATCTTAATGATCTCGACAATATTTTCCATCACGGGCTCCTTAAAAATTTACGAGAAATATTTAACCACCAAAGCTGATAAATCTCTAAAGCCTCTAACCCGATTTCCTTCAAGAGACTACAAATCCCAAATACTATTTTGATTTTTCATTTGATTAGAAAATCCATGGAATAATCTTGTGTTTTCATCACCTAGAGACATTCGGACTACGCATATCTTCATCCTCCAATCCGCCTCTTAATCTCAAAGAAGTTTTGTCCTTTTGGATTCCATCTTTGACAGAGCCCTCAATTCAGATTCTGAAAACACACATGCATGATTATAATTATATAACCTCTCAGATCCATCTCAATCGCCTTGAGTTGTCTATCCCTATCCTTGAATCTTCAAGCAGACCACTCCAACCCTTTTTGTTTGACTGGCTTCAAAGAATTGACAAATTTTCGACTTGGAGATAGATCGAAAGGAGGATTGTAAGGAATCCATTTTTCTCTTACTATTTCTGTAAAATTTTCCTCTCCTAGCTAGCTTGGGTTTAACTCAAAAGGAGTTGGAGTATTCCCTTTTTCCTTATCCAATTAAAGAAAAATTAGATTATAGAAACCCCACCCAAGGATATCGATGAACGATATCTCGCTACATGGCTCAACAGAGTATCAACAATAATAAATCGATCCAACCTTTTGGAGATCGCATGTACTCTCGCTTGCTTATTCCTCCAATTTGGCTTAAGGTCCATTGACTCGACGTCCACAAAATTCAATTGATCAAACTAATGTAGAAAAAACCTAGCAAGTGGATCAACTCTAACACTAAAACCCCACACTTCTCCCTGAGTTAAAGTAAAATTAAGATCATTGTTGATAATCGAATGTTGTTCCCAAACCACTTGAGAATTGAAAAAAATATCCCAAAAATAATGTTTGTGAGGACAAGGACCATACACATTTAGTATTGTGAATTCCAAATTTAGATCATCACATTTGAAGGACGTGTAGAGACCTTAGTTCACAAAAAAATTGTTAGCAAAAAAAAAGTGTGTCATCCCGTAAGTAAACCTTTCAACAACCCCTAGCATCGGACTAAGTAAACTCCTAGTTCTTAAACATAGACCAGATCTATCTAAAATCAGTGCTCCTTTACATGTGGTTTCTCGAATTATGATGATGTCGAGTGAATTTTTCTCTACAATCCTATATAAGCCTAATATTCTTATGGGATTGGCCAGACCCTTGACATTATACGAGATAATTTTCATGGGATAGCCCTAGAAGAGGGTTTATGATATTTAAGAGCCCTGACAATCGACATTTGTTTTCCTTTCATAATTTCAACGACATCTTTGGATTGTGCATGTTGAATGAAGGACTTGTGCCCCAAAGTAGTATGTGAGTCTGCCTTTATGTGATCCCCCACCTGAGAGAGGGGACCTTTAGAGTGAACTGCATATGACTTTTATCTACCCCCACCCAAAGAGGTTGTGCAATGATATGAAATCAGAGAAACACCTTCCACCTAACCAGTAGAAGAAAAAACCCAATCATGAGATGGAGAAGAGAAATTTTGATAAATACCTACACCAACTCTTTGGGGAGAAAAGGTTACACCTTCATATGGGTAGTTACCCACCCGATACGATAGATTGTCCACCAAATTAAGATTGACATGAACCCCACCCGAAGAAAAATCCACTAGAGAGGTAGCAGGAAGAGGAGGACTACTCAAATGAGACTTACTAAACAATGATGACCCTCTAGTAGTAAAAACGATTAGGGGGGATGGAACATGGACAGTAGTGGACAAAACACACATTTCTTTCAATGGGGAAGAAACCTGGACGAGGGATTATGAATAAACTAAAATATCATCTTCAGTTCGATGCAAATATTCTAAACGATTCAAAAGGGAATGATTTATATCCCCACTCTTAACTTCATTAGCAAGTGAAATGGGAAGGTTCCCTTTCAGGATCGAAAAATCTCCAGGAACAAGATTTCAATGGGAATTATGAACTCCACTCATTGGGCCAAAATTTTAAAGACCAAAAAAATGGCTCAATGGTGTCTTACCCACATATTCTAGAACATAATTCATGTGCAAATCCTTTCCAACATTCATCTCAAACCCTCCACCTTGCTTCCCCGCGACCTTCCACCGCTTTTTCAGAAGCCCTAATTTTTTCAAAGGCCCGTCCCCTTTCGAGCCTAGTGTTGAAGTAGATCAGGCAAGTGCCAAGGTACCTGACAAGGAATTCAGGTACAAATCCCTACTTACAAAAACCTCAGGCTTATCCAAAACCTCCTAGCAACCGAATTCATGAAAAATAGACTCCACATTTGCAACTAAAGTAGCCCTCAACCCAACAAAAAAAATTATGACCTCTGGGGTCTCAGAACCCTAAGAAAATGAAGGGTCCAAAGAAAAATATTAGGAAAGAAGCAATTTTTATCCAACAAGAGAAGTTTGAACAACTTCCTCCATGGAGTCTGTAAGAGATATTGAGGAGCTAACCTTAAACGCATTACCAAAATATCTTACGCTCCTAGAAGTCTTATTCTAAGGCATGGCCCCTGATGATCAAGAAAATACCTACCTGCCTTCCCATCCACATTAATATGTCTGATGCAATCTGAACTATCAACATGCACTGTAACAAGACCCACTTTTGATGGTGAGTGCAAAAGTTTCAAAAACTCTTAAAAAGATCCATTAGTTTCTACAACCTTGGAAGACCTAGTTGGAAGATGTGACCCACGAACGATATCTTCCACTGCATCATGTGTGCAAGAATATGAAAAGGAATTGGCCAAATATAAAGGATTAGTACCAAAGTCAACAATTTCTCATATAACCACATACCAATAAAGAGAAACCCTCATTTTTAGGGTTTTCGTAGATTCCATCTTCTAGATCCCCAATTTTTCCAGTCCCAAGGAATGGTCATGAAGGAATGGTGGATTTTTTGGAGCCCATGCCACCTGAAATTAATTGTTAATTATGTGTTTATTTGTGAACTTGAAAATAGTTGAAATCATCCATACATTGATTGAACTATAGTATTGTTACATACTAAGGTGATGAGGGTGACTTTGAGGGATCAGATAATTGTTTAACGATATGTTTTTTATTACATATTTAAATGTGAGCAAACTTTTATATTATTGAACTCATGATCATTTATTTTGTTTTGACGGAGTGAGGAAGAGGAGGGTTTAGAATATGAGGAGGGAACTAACACTAGTTCAATCAACTTTTGATGTCAGATTCATTTCATTTTCTTGCAAGTATACATGTTTTTTCATGCAATGTTGTATAGAAAGTTGACATTTCCCTAAGATGGTAGTGTACCACTTGTTTACGGGCATAAACAATTACATGGTTATTTTACAATTTAATTTAAAATTTCATCGATATGTTTATATATACTTAGTTTTTTGCTTCCATGGTGTGAAACTAATTGAAAGTTAGCGCGGTAAAATTTCATTGTGTTTATGGATACATGGTTTTTTTCTCTCAAGATTAGTACATTGTGAAATAGACTTATAGTAATCATCAATCTCATCCATATTTAAATATTATAAAAATATAATTCATAATTAAATTTATTATTAGTAGTAGTATAAAGTAGATTAATAATAATTATTATTATTATTAATTAACTTAATCAATTAAACTAATTAAATAATCAATAAGAAATAAAATACAAATAATAATTAGGAAGGGTGGAAAACGTGGGGGGTCATCCTAGATCCTATAGGGATACAAAAGCTTACCTATACATGGGGTATGAGAATTACATCAAACAATGAAGTAGAGGCCCTATCAATCTTTTAAGGACTAACCTTGCCAAAAGAGAAAGGAATAAAAAACACAATTGTGATAGAAGATTCATTGATACTCATTCGTAATATTCATTACAATATTGTACCAAACAATGCTAAATTTTCTCACATCATCATCATAACACAAGCTCGCCAAGTGGACAAACAAGCCATTTTAGGAGTTAATTTGGAGGAAGAAAAAATAAATTTTAAAGGNCCATGAAATTCCTCATACACTTGGCCATGTATCATAATTCACAATATACCCTCACGCATGCAAACACGGAGGAGGAGCTAATGGAAATAAGAAGGCATGTGCTATGTTATTACTACGTGTTCAACCTAGGTATATTTAAACAACGTGTTCAAAGGAGATTTCATGAATGTGGCTTTTCCCATGCAATGTTTTCCCTACAACTCTTTTGTTGGAGGCTAGCATTATCCCTCCCTTGTTTCTAGTCTCAATCCAGAGATGATGTCTTGATTATTTGCATTATGGGGACTTGGTTAGGAAGGCTATTTTGCAATTTAATAAAGAGTTTGTAGGATTAAGGGGAGTGTGTAGAATCTATGGCAAGGGACATTAGGTTTGGATGTTGTGTAATGTGTGACCTCATTGAGGTTAGAAGAGATATTTATGGATGTGAATGCCAAATTTATGAGGCACAATGTGACCCATCTAATTCCACCAGATTTTTAGTGAAAGCATAGCTACATGACTAACATTCAATGGAGGTAGAGGTTCAGTTGTCAATGCCTATAATAAAAGAACAATACCATCTCAATATCATGCATAGCCATAGAAGGAGATTTGAAGCTTTAGGAGACAAGGTGGACTCTGTATACTCACTTGTTTCCAGAATTGTAGACCATCTCCAACTCTCTTCATTCCCCATTTAGTCTTCTTCATCCAAGGTAAAGGAAGAAGCCTCTATTCATTTATATACTTTCATAGTGAACAAAAACATTGATGAAGTTGAAGATGTAGTTGGAGCCTCAATTGACATGGGAATATAACCAATAGACTATGCTATGGAGAACCGGGTTAGAGTCAAAGAAGAATCCCTTTGAGGGCTTGACTTCAAATAAATTTATGTTTTAGTTTGCATGTTTTTTTGCTTAGTTACTTCTATTTCAGTATATAAGGCATTATTCATGTTTGAATAGTGACTATAGGATATGGGAAGGTTGGAAAAATCAATATGTGTATCTAAAAATTGGTCTTTTTGGATCTTTAAATTGAGAAGAGTCAGTCAAACATCATCTTTTTTGTAATCTTAAGCTATCAAGTTTGGTCGCATCCTTTTTTTAATATAAATATTAACTGTTCTCATGAAAAATAATAATAATTACATCACAACTTTGATGTTAAATGATGTAATTTTGATGTTAATTTGATGCAAAATGTAACGTCTACGACGATAAGAAAACATGAATACGAAATAACAACGTATATATGACACTAACATGGTGCACGAGTGATGTAATATGATGCTAAGACGATGCAAAAATGAATAATAACAACACATGTGTGATGCTAACATGACATAAGCGTGATGTAAACAACACTAATAAGACGCAAAATGACTACAATTTTACATTTCAATGTTATCATGACACTAGTACGATGCACATATGACGTAATATGATGCCCCATATGAGATATTGATGTACTACAATACTAATACAATGCAACGTACACACATTTAATGAAAAATCAATGCAAAGGTGACTCTCTAGTGTACTAACAAAGCCTTTTTTTTTGCTACTTGTGATGCTAACATAGTAACCGACTTAACAAGAATTGTGACCTCAAAATGAAAACTCTAGCCCAAAAACCCATATTTTAGGGTAAAAAACACCAAAATCAACCCCTGAATAAAAAAAGTCGCGCTACAAGTAGCACCCTTTTTTGGTGTGTAGTTAAAATTGCGACTTGTTTGAAATCAACCCCCTTGAAAAATGATTACCATTGCAAAAAAAAACTTTAGCACCAAAAGTGATGGTTCCAGTGGCACCAATTTTATTTTTGGAGTTAAAGTTGTGACTTATTGGAATGTGCCCTTGACAATTGATACCATTGCAAATAAAAAACTTAAAATTGTCTCCTAAATCAAAAAGTGGAGTTCGCGGAAAATTTATTTATTAATCATTATTATATTTTTAAAATTACATTAATAAATAAATAAATTGAAAAACAAAAACTTTGTAAAGGATTTTTTTCCAAAAAAAATGCATAACACAATTTTCTTTAAAATTATTTAAAAAAAAAAACTTGAAAAAATTAAAATAAAACCTAAAAAACTAACTAAAAACCAAAATTTTAAAAACTCGAAAAAAACTAAATAAAACAAACAAAAAAATGAAAAAATGAAAAACACAAACGTGTCGGCGAGGGGGGAATGGATCCTTGAAATTGCCCATCCCCCCGTAATACCCCGGTTTTTAGTCCCTGGAATTATTGATGTATTTTGTTTATTTGAGGAAAGGTTGTAATGCCTAAACAATGGAAAGAGGTTGGAGTGCCTAGGAAATGTAAGACATTGATCATTATCAATAATAAAATGCATTGTTGGTTGCCAAACAGATAAGGACTAGAGTTATAGGGGGCTATGATTCCACGAGATATGGGTGGAAAACTAAGGGGGGCTAAGCCTTTACACTTTGAAATTATTTTATTTTACTCACCTTAGAATTTTTGAGAGAAAGAGGGGGTTACGTGAGCTTATTGGGGGAAGCCCACATTATCCTTTTGATATTTAATCCATGTTCTTGATTGTCTTAGGGGTTGGCCATTTTCGTTGTGAACCAAATTCATTTTTGGAGTTATTCCTATGGAATTCACTCTTCTTCTCATTCTTGGATATGCATGGTAAAAGGAAAATGAATTGTTGAATCCAACAACCATGGTTGGTTGGATGTAATTAATTTCTGGTCATTCCAGGAGGGAATGAGTGTTGATGGGCATGAGAATAATGGCAGTTGAGAGTGTGTTGTCCACAACTGAGAATCCTGAGAATTTCCAGCATTGAGATTTCTTGATCATAGCACTCAAGCCCTAGAAATAGGTGGGCAACCCTAGGGACTGTGTGGTAGTGAAGGGTGTTCATTGTCTTTGGGTGGTGTAAACTGCGGGGAAAGAGAGAGATGGTGAACTGGATTTATTGTGTGTGAGAAACCTGTGAGAGATTGAATGTTGATTGGTTGATAATTTGAGTGATAGCGTAAAACCTGTCCTTGTGGATTCATATCCCTGGATTGGGGTGACATGTTGTTGAGACTTGGAACATCAATGTCTAAGGTTGGGTGGAACGTCCTTGGTCTGTAGCCAGTTGGTGATTGGTTTTGATAAAGAGAAATGCTCTATGTCATGGTTATCTCTACTTGTATATTTATTTACACTATATATTATTATTATTATCTCTGAGATATGATGTTTTTATACCCTTCCTTCTTGTTGGTTATTGTTGTGCATGACATGTTAATATTACAGTTCGAAGTTATCAATAATCTCGATGAATGCATGTGTCAGTATTGTATTTATTTCTTATTGCATTGTTAATTAATTAGTATTGGAATTTTTTATCAACCCAAGAGGGAAAATTTTAGAGGTACCCAGGCAGTGGAAGCGGTTCAAATCAGAGCACTGAGAAAAATGTTTTGGGTTTGTTGATCTGGGTGCGTCGCAGATTGGTATCAGAGGTGCAGGTTGCAAAACTAGGCCTTGAAGGGCCTACTACATCACATAACAACAATGTTTGGATGAGTTTCTTTGTAGTGAAATCAATTATTTAAATTGAACAACCTAGGAGGGAGATTTTGGTGGTTTAACGTTCTTATTCTAGCCATGGAAACCGTGCTCCAGTGATCCTCCATGGCCCTGGCATCCTAGCCATCTCTTTCGTTCACGAATCAAGCAACTGAATCGACGGATCTGCCTTCATAGAAAACCAGTGCTCAACCACCATTGATCGAGCCTCCATGAGGGTTCTCCACCATTGATCTATGGTTGGCACTAAATATTTATCCCTCATGCATTGGGAAAGGCTTGTTTGAATGATTTATAAGAAAAATTAGCCCTTACATTTCTTATGTGTGATGAGAAATCCACAAAACCTTGCAGAGTTTCTGTGCAATGTAACTTTTAGTGGTCGATACCCACGAGAAAAGCATGTTCACCGGATCGGGGTCGACTAAATGGGAGTTGCATAGATTTGGATCCAATGGGTTGATTCCTCAGTGCCTCAGTGGAACGATGGACTGGACCGGGACCAGAGTGTTGGTGTATACTACAGTTGAATAGGGTATCCAGGTGAGCCAGTGCCCTAGTCGACTGGATCAGATCGAGACTAGAGTTTTGGTGTATACTACAATTGAATACGGTATCCCAGTGGACCAGATCAAACTGGGGTCATTGGATGCAAGCTTTTGCGATGAAGACTGGTGCCCCATCGGGATGATAGCCTGGTGGTTGGACCAGACCGGCATCAGATCACCCCCCCTATTGGATAAAAGTTACACTGAGCACCCATTTAGCTATTGCCTTGATGGGTCGGTGGCCCGGTGGTTAGGTAGGATCGAACTAGAGTCGTCGCAGTTGTTTGATGGAGGTCATGTGTGTGGGTCGGTGCCTTGGTGCCCCTATGGGCTGGTGTTTTGGTGGACCTGGGTTGGAGCAATATGGATAGAGAAATGTGCAGGTGCCTTGGTGGGTTTGTGTCCTAGTATCCACGTGTCATTCCAGGTGGCAATCCATGTCAGGTATATGTTCCCAAGGTGCCCTCTAAGTCCCCGGATCATGCACTTGAGGTATTACACAATGTGGAAGGGATTTGGAGGGCCTAGTGGGTTCGTACCCTAGATACCAAAGATCGAAAGAATCTAAGTGGTGTTGTGTTGTGTAGAGCCTTTGTTGTGTGGTGTCGAAGGAAAGGTAGGCTTGTGATCCAGTGGGCCTCTAGCCTAGTAGATTGGATTGGACCAAGACAAGAGCGTCAGTGTATATTGCGGTTGAATGCGGTAGCCCGCTAGGTTGGTAGATCGGACCAGATTGGGATCGAAAGGAAGATCAACGAGGAGAAGGGGAAGTATTTCACCCAGTGGATGATGGCCCAGTGCCATGTCATCTACCATGTCAGTTCCATCTCAATTCCACGTCAACATATTTCCAAGTGGGAAATATTGTCCATCAGTGTCAAAAAAAAATCTAAGTCTGAAATTAATTGTAAAAAGAACAAATTTGTAGTTTCCAAATTGATGTAGTTTTTTATTGGATCATCAATATGATAATCCAAGAGTTGTTATGAATTCCTTGTTGTTACTGTTATCTATGTCTCATACAAAATTTTCTCTAATTCCTGACATATTTCCCTCTCCGGTGGGAATAAGTTGGTCTTTCAATAAAATTGCACCAGTGGAAGGAAGTGCACAAATGGGGTGAAAGAAGTTTTTTCAAGAAGCCATAAATTTCAGCATAGAGATAGGATTGAGGCACATGAATAGTCATTGGAAAGCTGATTTAGAGAAGAATAACTTGGAATTATTATATTTTGGAGAACTAGGATATAATTCTTCATAAATTGAGCAGAAAAAGGACACGTAGAATTAATGGACAAAATTTCTACAATATGCATAATTCTAACGAAAATGGTTTCTTGCACATTTTGCATAATTAAGAGATATAAACATATCAGTTCAATATGCAAATGTATATTTGGGAAATGGAGGAAGGAGAAGGATCCTTCAGTCATGAGAAAGAAGCCAAGGGTCAAAATATAAGTGTTGGCAATGTAGAGACAAAATCTAATGGGCACCAGAACAGAGGGGAACAAGAAACATTATTAGAGACTATGAGAAGCTTGAAGATAGAAATTCAGAGTTATAAAGCAGACAACAAGAAGTTTTTGAGAGAACAAAATCAAATAAATTCTCAATATGTTGGATAGGTAGGCAAGGAATGGATCAAGCTCAAGGCAAGAGGAAGATGACAAACATCATGAAAGAAAAGATACTTACATAAGAACTAGTCATTCAAGAAGTACTGGTAGAATTCATGGACATCACTCACCTCCTTATTCAGCAAGGAAATTTTATGCATCTAAATATTCCATAAGCAGTCCATAAATGTCTCATGTTAGGCACCAAAGAATAATACATGAATTGGACAGTTTGCAGGGAAAGTTGAGAAAGCTTAAGCCACCTTCCTTTGATAGTGAAAGAGAAAGGGAAGATGATGCAGAAGCTTGGTTGCTTGGAATAAGAAAGTATTTTCATTTGCACAACTACGCATATAACTTAGGAGCCAAAGTTTCCACCTACCATTTGCATGGAAAAGCGGTTATGTGGTGGGATCAATTGAAACAAGTTGAACACATTAATGAGAATAAGATGACTTTGAAGCAGTTCAAAAGATATTTTTAGAAGGAGTATCTTTCAGAGAACTTCTATGAAAAGAAGATGCAAGATTTCTTTGAGATCTGGTTGGGAATCATGACCATGATAGAATATGAAAAAAAGTTCTTGGGATTGTTGAAGTATGTGGGTTTTATCCAAGATGAGAAGGTGAATATACATAGGTTTTTGAGTGGACTACCATGATTTTACAAAGATAAGCTTCAATATGATGAACCTACAACTTTGACAGACACCATTAGGAAGGCTAAGTACATGTATGAGCAAGTCAAGGGTAGAGAATCTTTGCAGAAATATTGGAAGGATAAGAAGAAAGAGAAATGTGATCAAAGGAGGAAAGGATTCAAACATCCTTTCAACAAAAACAATCCTAATAAAAATCAGCAAGATCAATCTACCAAGAATGAATCCAAGATAGAAGGCTCCTTGGGAAAAAGGGGAAGACCACCAATCAAATGTTGGTGATGAAAAGAAGATCACATGTACAAGTATTTCCCTCACCGAGAATAAAAAATGAAGACCATGCACAACATCCAAGAAGCCTCTACAATAGAAGACATGGGCATAAGTATTCCAAGAATATATGCATCCTTAGAAAATCGACAAGAACAATACCAATCCAATATGATCGAAGTGGAAGGTAAGATCACTAATTATCCTATTTCTATTTTTATTGATTCGGGAGCAAGCAATTGTTACATTGATCCTAAAATAGTGGACAAATTAAATTTGGATACAAGTAAGCTTGAAATTCAAGTTTGGTTCAACTAGCCACGTGAACCAAAAGAAGGATCGATAACATTGTTAGAGGTTGTCGAATAAATCTAAATGGAGTAAGTACAATTGTTGATATGAATATCATCCCACTAGGAAATTATGATATTCTAATTAGAATGGATTGGCTAGACAAGCATTATGTTGTCCTATATTGTCATAACAAGACATCTACATGTCTTGATGAAGAAGGAAAACATAACATTGTGAAAGGAATTCCAAGACCCATTTCTATAAGGGATATTTTAGTCTTACATGATCCAGATTTATGAGTGGGACGGAAGGAATAACAGACTGAATACAATAACACAGAGATACAAAGAACAACAAAAGATATCCAGTGAACAATAACTTCTATTGAATAAATAAAATAGGTTGAAACTGTAAAACTGCATAATTGAAAACAACTTGCTCGAATGGTGGTAGTTATCTCTGAGAAGACATGTGGTTGCTACGCGCATTCGTCTGAGCTGAATGATTACAATGAGGCTCCAAAGGAATTTTTAACATTACTCATGAATGTCAAAACCCTAGACATCCAAAAAACCTAACCCTAGGAGAAGAAACGCCAAAATTTATGTGGTCCCCTATGGGTAAGTTGGTACCTCAACTTCTCGGGGTCGTAACTTTTGCATATGACCTTCGTTTTAGGCACGTGATAGCCCATTGGAAAGGTGTTTTCGAGAACTATACATTATTCCATAAAACTCTAACTTTGTCTAGATTTTGAATGTGGCAAGCCAAAAAAACATTGTTTAGGGCCCCAAAACGATCCTGGAAGTACAGAAAGATATACTGACATGAAAAAAACCAAAACAAGCCAGTTGGATTAGGTAGGTAGCCACTAATATCCACTTGGAAGCTGTGTAGGGATTCAGACAACCCCAAAAGTGTAGAACCCACAATTACAAATTATAATAGAAGAACATGTTGAACTAACAACTATCAAGAGGAGCCATTTGGAATAGGTGGGTGGCCACCAATATCCACCTGGATCATTACAGCTGAAGAGATGTTTTAGGAAGGGATGTAAATTGTATGTAGCTCATGTGGAGTAACCAGAAAATATAAAAGGGTCAATCCTTGAGGATTTTGCAGTATTGCAAGAGTTCGAAGATGTGTTCCAAGAAATACTAGGATCACCACCACAGAGGGACATACAATTCTCTATTTATTTAATACTAGGAGTTGTCCCAGTATCAAAGAAACCTTACAGAATGAGTACACCAGAATTAAAAGAATTACAAATGTAGCTAGAGGAATTTATGAAGAAAGGGTACATATGCTCAAGTGTTTCACCTTGGGGAGCACTAGTACTCTTTGTCAAAAAGAAAGATGGTAAATTGAGGTTGTGTATCGACTTTAGACGGATAGATAAATCCACTGTGAAGAACAAATACCCTCTACCCAGAATTGATGACCTATTTGATCAGCTAAGAGGAGAAAAGATATTTTCAAAGATAGACTTAAGATCCGAATACCACCAGGTAAGGATCAAGGAAGAAGACATCAGCAAGACAACCTTCAGAACTAGGTATAGACATATGAATTTGTAGTGGTTCCATTTGGATTGACCATCACACCAGTTGTCTTGATGTGCTTAATGAATGGCATATTTAGAAATTATTTGGATAAGTCTGCCATTGTGTTTCTCGATGACATACTTATCTATTCTCAATCAAAAGAAGAACATGAACATCACTTAAGGTTGGTATTGCAAGTGTTGATGGAACATCAACTTTATTCCAAGCTTAGTAAGTGCTCTTTTTACCAAGAGAAAATCCATTATTTGGGGCACATTATTTCAAAACAAGTCATAACAATGGATTCAAAGAAGATCGAAGCCATTAGAGGATGGCTAGCACCTAGGAATGTTTCAGAAATCAGATTTGTATGGGATTTACAAGATACTACATGATGTTTATAGAAGGTTCTCTAAGATTGCTCATCCCATCACTTCTTTACAAAAGAAGGGAATTAAATTTGAATGGACAACAAAGTGTGAAGAGAATTTTAATTTGTTGAAGGAATTACTTACCGGTGCACCTATTTTAAAGATTGTTGACCCAAATGAGAATTTTGTGGTTTGTACAGATGCATGCAAAGAAGGACTTGGTGGAGTCCTCACTCAAAATGGATATGTCATCAATTATGAATCCAAAAATCTTAAAGAAAATGAGATAAATTATGCCACACATGATTTTGAGCTTGTTGTCATAGTGCCAACATTGAAGACGTGGAGGAATTATTTAATGGGGAAGAAATTTGAATTAAGAATAGACCACAGTGTTCTGAAATATCTTTTTGAGAAACCAACTTTGAATGCAAGGCAGACAATATGAATGGAATTTTTAAGTGAATACGATTTTGATATCAAGCATATCAAAGGAAAAGAAAACAAGGTTGTTGATGCACTCGCTAGGAGAGTGCATCTCATGCATGCTATAGCCATTAGTATGCATCAATCATATTTAAAAAACAAAATTTTAAATGTTGTTGTTACAGACCAACATTGCCTACGGGTAAAAGAGAGTTTACAACAAGATAATGTACAACTGAAATTCAAAGTGTATGAGATTAAAGAGGATGAATTTCATATGCAAAAAAATAGAAATTATGTTCCTAGTTCTGGAGAACTTAGGAATTTGGTATTAAAGGAAATGCATAATGTTCCATATGTCGGACATCCCGATTACCAAAAAATAATTGAAGCAGTAAGAAGCCAATTATTTTGGCCTGGGATGAAGAAGGTTGTTGTTGATTACATTGCTAGATGCATGGAATTTCAAAGAGTTAAATTTGAGCATAGACACCCGGTGGGTTTACTACAACCATTACCAATTATGGAGAAGAAATGGGAAGTGGTAACCATTGATTTTTTAACTAATTTTCCCAGGACAACAAGGAAACATGATTCAATAATGGTAGTTGTGGATAAATTAACCAAGGCCGCTCATTTTGTCCTTGTAAAAATGACACATGCATCAGCTAATATTGCAGAAATTTACATGAGGGAGATTGCTAGGTTGGATGGCATACCTAAGACAATTGTTTCTGACAGATATACAAAGTTTAGTTCAAATTTATAGAGGGGATTGTTTAAGGGATTTGGCACAAATCTGAATTTTGACACAACATACCATCCACAGTCAGATGGGAATACATAGAGAGTCAACCAAGTAATTGAAGACATGTTGAGAATGTATGTGATGGGTAAGCCATCTAAGTGGGAAGATTACTTGCATTTGGTTGATTTTGCTTATAATAATGGGTGTCAATCTTCTTTGAATATGAGCTCATTCGAAGCTTTGTATGGTAGAAAATGCAATACTCCAGTGAGTTAGTACAACCCAACATACAGAGTGGTACTTGGGCCAGAATTTCTCAAGGACATGGAAGACCAAATGGTTAGAATTAAGCAAAATTTGAAGTTATCACAATATAGACAGAAAAATTAATCGGATAAGAATAGGACAACTAGAGAATTTAAAGTGGGAGAGCATGTACTTTTGAAAGTGAAGCCCAAGAAGAGCTCATTGAATTTGGACAATTGTACAAAGCTAGTAGCCAGATTTTGTGGTCCATTTGAGATATTGGACACAATAGGGCGAGTTGCATAAATGCTTGCATTGCCTACTTCCATGAATGTACATAATGTATTTCATGTCTCTTTGCTGAAAAAGTATGTACATGATCCTAACCATGTTATTGATTGGCATTTGATTAAGGTAGAGCCAGAGGGAGACTTTCAGGTCTGGCTAGTGCGCATATTGAACAGAAAAGCTAAAGTCCTTTGGAATCGAGTCATAGAATTGGTAAAAGTTCAGTGGACCTATTACAGTCCTGAAGATGCTACTTGAGAGCATGAAGATGTCATGCAAGCCGAGTACCCATGACTCTTTGAATAATTTTGAAATTTTGATTTATGTTTTATATATGCACGGAGGACGGTGCCAAAATAAGGGGGAGGGGAATGTAATACCCCAGTTTTGAGTCCCCAAAATTATTCATGTACTTTGTTTATTTGAGGAAAGGCCAAAGTGCATAAACAATGGAAAGATGATAGAGTGCCTATGAAATGTAAGACATTAAACATTATTAATAATAAAATACATCATTGGCTGCTAAACGGACAAGGACAAGAGTTATAGGGGACTATGATTCCACGAGAGGGGGGGAAAGATAATGGGGGATAAGCCTTTACACTCTGAAATTATTTTATTTTACTCACCTTGGAATTTTGCATAGAAAGAGGGGTTTAATGAGCTTCTTGGGGGAAGCCCACATTATGATTTTGGTATTTAATCCATGATTGTCTTGGAAGTTGACCATTTTCATTGTGAACCAAATTCATTTCTAGAGTTATTCCTCTGGAATTCACTCTTCTGCTCATTCTTTCTATGAATGGGAAAAGGAAAATGAATTGTTGAAGACTAACAACCATGTTTGGTTGGATTTAATTAATTTTTGGTCATTATAGGAGGGAATGAGTGTCTATGGGCATGAGAATAATGGTAGTTGAGAGAGTGTTGTCCACAACTAAGAATCCTAAGAGTTTCCAACATTGATATTTTTTTATCAGAGCATTGGAGCTCTAGAAAGAGGTGGGAAGCCCAAGGACTATGTGGCAGTGAAGAGGGTTCACTTTCTTTGGGTGGTGTAGACTGAGGAGAAAGAGAGAGATGGTGAACCAGATTTTCTAATGTGAGAAACCTATAAGAGCTTGAATTTTGACTGGTTGAGAAGTTGAGTGATAGCTTGAAACCCATCCTTGTGGATTCATAACCCTAGATTGGGGGTGACTAGTTGTTGAGACTTGGAACATCAATGTCTAAGGTTGGGTGGAACGTCCTTAGTCTGCAACCAGTTGGTGATTGGTTTTGATAAAGATAAGTTCTCTTTATCATGGTTATATCTAATTATATATTTATTTATGTTATATATTATTATTAATATCTCTGAGATATGATGTGTTTATACCTTGCATGCTTGTTGGTTATTGTTGTGTATGGCATGTTAATTGTACAGTTCACAATTACCAAGAATCTTGATGAATGCATGTGTTGGTATTGTATTTCTTTCTTGTTGCATTATTAATTAATTGGTATCATATTTTTTGATCAACCCAAGAGGGAAAATTTTAGAGGTACCCAGGTTGTGGAATAGGTTCATATCAAAGCGTTGAGAAAATTGTTTTGGGTTTGTTGATCTGGGAATGTCACACCCCCATTCCCCACCCCTGCAAAACCTCCAATCCCCTCCCTTCCCCACCTCCCCCCATCCCTCCTCTCTCCCTCCTCCCGTTGTCCTCCTCCCAATCCAACTCACCTCCCACCCCACAACAAGCACTAGTAGTGGTGAGTTCTCAACCCACCACAACCAAAATGATTTTTGATTAAATACTTAATGAACATTTCTAGGATCTTAAGAAAAATACCCTATTGAATTTCTCTCTTGCAAAATTTTGTGGTGTATTCTTGCACATTTTTACCTTGCCTTTACTTAATATAGAGTTAACTTATCTTTTGTTCCTCCTTGTATCCAATGGGGTAGATTTGAGACTTGGTAAGGTCCTTGAACATGTCCCAATCAATGATTGATGGCTCATATTTGAATCATTGAGGGACTGCATAAGTTTCCCATCATGTCAAAGCATGACCTTCCATCTTTAAATGAGCAAAATAATTTCTATGTTCTCCAGTCATTTCATGCACATTGAAATAGACCTCCAATTGCTATATTCATTGATTTAAATTGAGGGAAACAATCTCACTTGCATATGGATTGATGCTTGTCTTTGCCTCCACTTTGAGTGGGGCTTGATTTTTGTTGCAATTGACTTTATCCATGTTCATTTTTTTCTAGTTTGGGTTTTTTCTCATGTTGATTGTCTTCATCTTCATAACTCAACTCACGAGACAACCTTCGTTCATTTTTCTAGGGTGCCATTGCAACAACCAATATGGTGATGTTCTTGTTCATCATGCTTATGGCTACATGAGACACGTTCAAATACATATGAGTCATACAAGTCTTTGGATTTGATAGTTCAACCTCGGTCTCATTGTCTTCTTGATTCTCTCCCATCATTGGATATTTAGATTGTTTATTCCTTGCAATATTGGGGTATTCCAAAAGCAACTCTACACGTTCTTGCAACTTCTTTAGTGTTGTAAGCATCCAACCCATGATGATCCCTTATGGCCTTTAAGGAAAATCACATTGATACCAATATTAAAGTAATACACCAACAATAATAATGGAGCAAGTAAATCAAACAATAATGCACACCCAACTCACACTTTCTCTTTACCAAATAATGCATTTATACAGAGAGAGGAGATGTCTCGGGAGTCAACCATATCCTATAATCTCTCAACAATTACTCCTTAATTCACTCAACAACCTCTCCACAAATATCTCAAGCATATTTCTCTAACTTTAATCATACCTTCAAGATATAACAACAATTAATCTATAACATACAAATGAATCATTATTCCAACATTTCTCCCCCCTAGTGATCATTTGGAAATATTCCAAGATCATCTCTGAATTTGCAGAACTTTTCCTTTGACAATTCTTTGGTGAATATATCTGCTACCTAATCTTTTGTTCTGCAATGCATAATCTCGATCACACCTTGTTGAACCAAATCTCAAACAAAATTATACTAAATATTATTAATCTTGGTATTCTTGTGAAAAAATGGATTCTTTGTCATTTGAATAGAACTTTGATTATCACATATCAACTGAGTGGGTTGTTCCTGCTGCTCATGTAAATTCTCCAAAATTATTCTTAACCACATTGCTTCACATGTTGCTGTCCATGCGGATTTATACTTTACTTATGTTGCGGAGAGATAAATTGTAAGTTGATTTTTAATACTCCAAGCAACAGTTGTTGAACCCATGCTAAATAAATACCCTGAGGTCAATTTCTTGTCATCCATGCAGCCTACCCAATCTGAATTTGTATAACCAATCAGCCTAAAATATTTTGTTGATTTGTATACTAAACCAGAACCAATTGTACCATGCAGATATCTCAAAATCCTCTTAGCTACTTTCCAATGCAATTCCTTGGGTTCTTCCATAAATATTGATACCATATTGACTGCAAAAGATATATCTGGTTGATTAGTAGTTAAGTAGATCAAACTTCCAACTAATTGATGATACAAAGTAACATCAAATGAATTGGATTCATCATGTCCGTATAAATTCAACTTGAATTCCAAAGGAGTTGTCCCTAGATTGCAATTCAACATTCTGAACTTCTTCAAAATATCCCAAGTATACTTGGCTTGTGACATGAAAATATTATCTTCCTTCTTCCAGACTTCAATACCCAAGAAATAATGCAACTCACCAAGATCTGTCATCTCAAACTCAACAATGATATGTGACTTAAACCTTTGAAATAGTTCAACATTGTTCTCTGTGTAGATCAAATCATCAACATATAATGCAACTATCAAAATATCCTGTCCTGATTGAAAGATATAGAGATTGGGATCACATAGAATTTTAACTAAGCCATGATCCTGAAAATATTTATCAATTCTGGAATACCATGTTCTTGGTGCTTGTTTGAGACCATACATTGCCTTCTTCAACTTGTAAACACAATCTTCTTTACCCAGAACTTCAAAACCTTATAGTTGTTCTACATAAAAAAAAATCATCCACGTATCCATTCAGGAAAGATGTTTTAACATCCATCTGAAAAATTGTCCATTTGTATTATGAAACCAATGCAAGTACCATCCTTATTGTGTCCAAGTTTTCCACTGGAGAAAATGTCTCAGTATAATATATTCCTTCCCACTATGCATAGCCTTTTGCAACTAAACGAGCTTTATACTTATCAAGTGTGCCATCTAATTTATACTTAGTTTTATAAACCCGTTTACTACTAATTACATCTTTTCCTTTTGGTAAATTGACCAAGTCCCAAGTATAATTCCTCACCAAGGCATTCAATTATGCTTCCATAGCTTCACTCCATTCTTTCTTTCTTGACGATTCTGCATAATTTTGTGGTTCATCCATCTTCATTACTTGTGCCATAAGTGCATAATTCACAAGGCAACTTTGGGGTCTAGTAAGTCTTCTTTCAACATTTCTATCCAACATATTGCTTTCTGAATGACCCCTTTCAAACCACTTAGGCTTCTTCTTGACTGCATCTACCTTTGCTGACTTAGAATCTGATTCATTACCAATATCCACTGCATCTTCTCTTAATTAAATATGTACATGTTCTAGTTGATAAAGTCCTTGTTCATCAAACACAACATCTCTTCTTATTATCACCTTCTTTGCTTGAGGACCAACCAACTTGTATCTTCTTGTTTCAATACTATATCCAATAAAAATGCACTTAACACTTTTATCATCCAATTTGCTCCTCTTTTCCTTAGGAACATGTGCATATGCAGTTTAACAAAAAACTTTCATATGTGGAACAATTGGTTTATATCTCGACCAAGCTTCTTCTGGAGTCAAATTCAATACTTCTCTCATAAGACATCTATTGAGAGTGTAAAATGCAATGTGCACTACTTCGGCCCAAAATTCATTTCCAAGAGACTTAGTTTTTAACATGCTTCGAGCCATTTCAACTATTGTCATGGTTTTCCTTTCTGCAACTTCATTGGTTGAGGAGAGTAATAATTAGTAAACTCTCAATTTATTCCATTCTTCCTGCAATAATTCAAAAATTCATTTCACCTATATTCTCCCCTACTATCTATATATAGGGTGAGAATTTTCAAACCACTTTGTTTTTCAACTAATGCCTTAAACTCAAGAAAATGAGTAAACACTTCATAATTCTCCTGTAAAAAATACACCCACACATTCTTGGAATAATCATCAATGAAAGTGAGAAAATAATGTGCCTTTCCAAAAGACATAGTCTCCATTGGACCACACAAATATGAATGTACTAGTGCTAGACACTCGCTAACCTTCCATGTTTTATTTGAGAAATTTTCCCTGTGTTGTTTCCCAAAAATGCACCCTTCACATCCTTCATCGTCACTCTTGATATAAGGAAGACCATTCACCATGTTATGCTTCCTTAACAACGCCAAACTATGAAAATTCAAATGTCCCATGCTTAAATTCCAAAGTCTGTTATTCATTTATTTTGTAACATTTAGATTGTGTGAGTTACTTGAATCAAAAGAAAGTTTGAAAATTGTGTCTTCAATCATTTCTCCTCTTGCCACTACAACATTTTCATTCAACTTATCCATGATTAAGCACTCTTTATTATCAAACACTAACTTGTGGTTTTGCTCCATCATCTGACCTACATAAAGTAGGTTTTTCTTCAACGTTGGTGTCAACAATGTGTCCTCAATAAACTTCTTATTTCCATGCAATGATGGAATCACAAATGTTCCTTTCTCTTTAACTTCAGAAACTCTATCATCACCAAATATAACCTTACCAGAACAATCGTCATTTATCCTAGTAAACAACTCCTTATGAGATTTCATATGAGTTGAACATCCTGAATCAATATACCAAGCTTCACTTTCTTCATTATGTGCCATAACACTTGACATGAATAAATTATCATTCCTTGTTTCTTCAATAACTGTATTGGCACCTTTATGCTCCATATCTCGCAATTTTTCATAACAATATTTTTCAAGATGACCAAATTTATGACAATAGTAACATTGTGGTCCCTGTCTTTCTCGGGATCCGTCTCTGCCTCTTCCTCTTCCATGATATCCTTCTCTGCTTCTCCCTCTGAACTGACTTGGACTTCTTCCTCTTCCTCTTGAGGTGGATGCATTTCCTTGGTAATTTTGTGATTGTTGTGGATGTCTATTATGATTCTGATATTGACCCCTGCTTCTTCCTCGTCCTCTATGCCTTGTGGAAAAAACATGCTCCATTTCCTCACTTGGATTACTTTCTTCAACAGTTAGCAAAAAACCACTCAATTCATCAATTTTCATTGTGTTTAAATCTTTGGAGACCATAATACTGGTGGTGACCATCTAAAACTTGGTTATAACACTTCCTAAAATTTTCTCAATTAGTCTTTTTTGTGGAATATATTCTCCTAATGACCTCATCTGATTAACAAGATCTTTCATTTTTGTGATGTAAACATAAATGGATTCATTACTTTTCAGATTTGCATTTTCAAAAAAAATCCTTAATGTTTGCAATTTAGCTACAACCACACCTTCATATGTGTTCTTAAATATATCCCAAGCTTGCTTGGATGATTCTACAACACTAATCCTCGGAAAAATATATTCTTCAACTGCACTCCCTATAAGAGAAAGAGCTTCATTATCTTTCTTAATAAGTTCCTTGAGAGGTTTCTTGTCATCATCACTCAATGCTTTGAATTTGTTAGCAGAAGGCATAGCATATCCATCAATTACAAGTTCCCATAAATATTTAGTGCAAAATATGGGTTGCATGTGTTTGATCCAATAAAAATAACTAATGCTTGTGCGTTTTGGAAGCACAATATTGGTTGTCGTCATTGGAAATGAGCAAGAAAGAACACCAAATCAACACACATTGTCCCACTTCTCCCCATAACGAGAACAATGGTCCCAATAAATCAAGACTCAACCAACACCAAATAAATCTTTTGTTAAGTTTGGGAGTACAAATATTGTGATACTACACAATTCAAGTGAAGGATAAACCCTCTTTACAAATTCAGTCTCGAAACTTAACTCATGAGACAACCTTCATTATTTTTTCTTGGGCACCATTGAAATGACCAATGTGGTTATGTTCTTGTTCATCGTGCTTATGGCCACATGAGACATGTTCAAACACATATGAGTCATATGAGTCTTTGGATTTGATAGTTCAGCCTCAATCTCGTTATCTTCTTGATTCTCTCCCATCATTGGATATTGAGATTGTTTATTCCTTCCAATCTCGGGGTATTCCAGAAGCAACTCTACACGTTCTTGCAACTTCTTTAGTATTGTAAGCATCCAACCCATGATGATCCCTTATGGCCTTTAAGGAAAATCACATTGATACCAATATGATCCATGAATTATACTAGGTCTTCCATTAAACAACCCATTGGATCTTCAAATATGTTTTATTATTGTTTAATTAAAATCAATAATTATTTGTTTTCTAATTGCATAAAGATAGATAACATTGATTAAGAATTCATAACACATTCAACCAAAACCAATTTTGCAGACATGCTTACCTTAGAGAAACCCACTTAAGGAAAACCTTGATAATGGAATGGCTTCAGTCATGCTTTATTGATTCATTAATGAGCGGAGAACACTATGCAGTAGATTATGGTCTATTGCAACATTTGCTTCTTCCATTTAAGCCATGATCTTCATTCATAATGATAATACACTATTGGACTCTGAGCTATATTCATTCTCTGTCTCGAATTACTATCATTGTCTCGACCTACTGTCACTGTCTCAAAGAACTTACAAAGCATGATACCCAACATTAGTGGAACACTCTAGTTCTTGATATACTAATACTTCAACTCCAAATCCACCACTAGAAAGCCCCATTCTTTTTCAATATAAAGGAAATTCAAAGACTTGGTTATGGCCATCCCATTTCCCCTTTTGGACTCTTCGATGCTCCCCAAATGTTTCATTAACCTAGTATATCTCACCAAATCTCTTGACTTCAAGTGAACCATTTACAATTGCATTTTGTTTTACTAGCATGATTCATCCTTTGTTGAAATGGTAATGACTCCCTTATTATCTACTAGTGGGATTAGTCTTTGTTTAAAATGATGTGACCATACTTGCTCAAAGTGGTGTGAGCACCCTTGTTTCAAATGGTGCAAGCTATCTTTACTTATAGTAGGGAAAGTGATCTTCATTTATGTGACCACTATATCCATTGTTCTAATAGGGGAAATTTACCTCATTTAGCCCTGCATGAGTTGCCCTCATTCTAGTAGTCACAAATACTCTTCACATTTATGGATGTGATTCGACTCATATGCACAAGTGTGACCTCACTTCACTCTAACAAGGGTGACCAATGCTCATTCCAAATGTTTCAAATCCACTCCATTATTGATCCACCACAGAGAGAGAGAGAGAATCAACAAGAGAACTTGAATCTGTGTAAAATGTTCAAATGCAATACATAATAGAAGTTGGAACAAACACCATCAATCCTTTCATTCGATTCAATAGCTTCCTTTTACAATGGGGATGGAACAAAAAGCAGAAAATATTTCCAAAACAAAGACACAACTCCACATAGAATGTTTATGAAAACAAAAACAAAAATCTACTTAGCCCAAAACAAGGAGGTGCCCAGCCCCAATCTAGTTATTACTTTATAAACTTTATTAATTAAGATTTCATCCTTAGAAACAGAACATACCACTACAAAATTGATGCTAACTCTATGACCAAAAAAAAAATGAAACTGGAATAAATGAGGACTTACAAAGCTAAAACCATGGTGTGCCTTGCTCCATGGGATGCCCATGTGGCACAATTCCTCCATGTTTGGAGTCGGAAGCATCCCCTACTTCCGCTACCAAGTGAGGAAAACTTATTTTAAGTTTGTCTGTTGAAATCCATCGTGCTTGTACCGAAGTATATCATTTTTTCCCCACAATATATGAAATATACTAGATATAATGAGTCTGGTGAATGCATTATGGTATCCCCATTTTCTGGATAACTAAGGAGATTATGTAAAGAAGCCCTTAGGTTGCAGATATGGAGTGTTGAGAGACTACATGACCAATAATACCCTTTTGCACAGCTGGAAACCCCTCTCACCACCACAGATGGTCACATATTTCCAGATGGCATCCACAACATCAGTTGGCTTCCGAAAGGCAGTGGGCCTTTCTCCATGAGGTACAAGTCAGTATTATGGTGAGCATCATTTCAATATTTAATCTAGTTGGGTATTGTGTATCTTAGATTGCTTTAGATTTCATGATATATGCTTGGGAATTATGCCTTTTGCCCTGCTTCACCTTGGTGGATGACATTGTGCTCTAGTAAGTGGTCTTCCTTGGGGATGGGTTTGTTACTAGGAACTCCCTTAATGAGCCATCGTACCATTCCCGACCATAATTACCACTTTCAATCATTATTCCCCTCCATTTCCTTATCTTTTGGGACTTTAGGGTGTATTGACCCAAGAAGGGGTTTTCCCTCATTCTATGGGAAGAAGGGGCTGAAGGCCCAGAGGGATTGATGTTGGGTAAAATATAAAAGCCTTGTATAAACCTTCCAGATGCTTTGCCCAGGGATCACCCAAGAAAGTAGTGAAACACTTATATTTGAGTAAAGGGGACCCACAATATAATAAAGAATGCTTAAAAGGTTAGTTGAAGGATAGGAGGTCTCATCATGAGTCGTCCTATCACGTCCATAAATATCCAGTGGTATTGTTGATTTTAACCTTGTACAATATTTACTGCAATCATATATTCAGTAAAAGAACATAAAAGATACAATGGAAAATACAAACATTACACAGATATTTTTCCCCTGGAAACCCAAACCAGGAAAACCAGCATATTCTATATATTCATTGTGTTACATTGTTTACAATACAATATAGATATAGGAGCCAGCGGCATCCAAAACCCTAACCCAATGACCTGGATTAGTCAACAACCCTAATTCCTTAACCGGAAATAGAAAACCATTGGTAAAGAAACCATGTGCCGAAAAAACACCTTAATATGTGACACGTTTCTCGAGGCATATTTTTTTTTCTCAGGGGCGTTGCACCCCCCCTAAAACCCCCCTGCGCGCCCAGCTCGTGCAAAGAATATAACACATACCCAACAGACATGACATTGCCATCATCTAGTCACCAAACTAGGGTAATGTCCCTTAGTTGCATGGTTGAGAGAAATGAGCTCTCATCACGAGCCAACCTTATCATTTCAACTACTAGGTGTTTATGGGTGACATTGCCATCATCTGGTCACCACGCTAGGGCATTGACCTTCAACCTCTCCTTATGATATATTGAAAGAAAATGCAAAGAAATAAAGATAAAAGACAACTAATGGGCTTGGAAAAAGTGCATTGTGGACGAAGCTACCACACACCCTCTACAAAGGCACCCATTGATTTGAAAATAGGGGGCTGACTTGTTATGTTATGCAAGCACCCTCTACTTCATTAAAATAAACTTTTCAGGACCTTGCTCAATGTGTTAAAATATGCAAGATAAATTATGTGCCAAGTTTATGCATCTTCTTTTAAATGTTCATGTGTGAGGAAATTTTCCTTTAAATGGTTAAATATGTGTTTTAAATAAATACACAGCAATCATAACTTGCAACAAATAAACCATCAAACTCACAACAATAACAAGATGATAAAGGAGTTCACCCCTCTCTGGGCTACATCTCCTTGAGCCTCCTTCAATGGACTTGGCTCTTTGGGATTAGTTTGTCAAAGATTCGTTTACAATCTGCTGCTCAACTCCAATGGATTTTATGACTGTACCATTGGGTTCAGAATACATAAAAACCCCAAAAATGACTAATAGAACTCTGAAAATGGATCATGGCTCATCCGTGCATGACCTCTTCTACATGTGGCCTTGAGCTTCCTTGTGGTAAAAACACTTGTAAAAGTCCTCAAATGCCTTTGAAACCTATCCCAATGTGTTCATAGCATAAAAATTAGCCAAAAATGACTATTCAGTCACAAAAAACAGACTTGGGCTCATCTGAGCATGACCTCCATCAATGAGGGATTTAAGCTCCCTGGAGCTCTCTGAAACTTCAATGGTGAAAAACTTGAAAAATCAGTCTTCAAATGGATTTGAAAACAGTGCCAATGGATTCAGAATGTCCAAAAACCCCTAGTTGGGCTTTTTCGGCACCTCATTTGGCCAAAAAATGAAGAAGATAGGCCTCCTGCCATTTTCTTCCTTCAAGCTTGTTGTCTCT
>ML808890.1:134306-155276 GCA_009831015.1 Picea engelmannii
CTTTCCCTTTTCCTTCAAGCAAATTAGAAATTGTTGAAGTAGTTGAACCACCTCATTAGTTAAGTTAACTCAAACTCAACCACTTTTAGTTAAGGGGGGAAGAGTAATAAATCATAATAATGGTTTTAAATAAATAATAACTAGTAGGTGGTACCCCTTGTGACTCCCTTTAGTTCTCAACAATCATAACATAACTAGTCAATTAAACAAAACACCCCTCCTTGTGGCTCCCATCATCACATCCATATTTTCCAATTTATCTCAATAATATTTGCAACTATTTCCAAAATATATTACCAACATATCCAAAAACAAGCTATACGAAAATCTGAAGTCAACTGTCATCAACAAATAAAAACTTAAAATCCATATTTTCCATTTTGTGAGGAAATCTTTCCCTTGTTGATGCTATCGTCTTTTAGTCCTTCTGAACCTGCCTTAGGCTGTGTGGAATCTTTAAGCCTCATCTCACTGATCATATGAGAGCAATCGTCCTTCCAATGCACGTGGGAGGACACAAATTTATTAGAATTATTTGAAGATGCGAAAGGGGAAATAACGACTTTCTCTTTGAAAGGGGCATAGTAGGCCTCGGTTTTTAGCCTTTTATTTGAATAGCTCATTCATGTATGCATAGTTGATTAGCAAATAGTTCCTTTAACAACCATACATGACAACTCTTTAAAAATATGAAATAGATTTTGGTTCAACAACATATCAGACTCATTCAATCCAATCCACATAAATTGTTTAACTGTTGTCAATGAGCAGGGGGTGAAAAAAAGGTCCTGGGATATGCGAGGGGCTTGTATTTAGTGAAAAATGATAAAATTAAGGGGAAAAGAACACGGTTACTACTCAAAGACAACAAACAATCAACTGTAATGCATACCAAAGAAAACATCATTGTGATCCAACCAAGAAAATGTAACTTCCAACTGCTTCAATACAAAATTCTCCTTGACTGTAATCAATTTTAGAACAGGGAGTGAAAAATGAATGTGGGAAGGCGATGGGGTTGTAATTAGCGAAAAGAGAAATAATGGTGGGGAAAGAGAGCAGGTATTGTTCATAAAATTAATTAAGTAATCCGTAAAACCATTATGTAAAAGGAAATACACCAAGCAAATGACCATTGTAACCCAAAAAAAACAACTACTGTGTATAGTCCAAACAACTCTGTGCATTAACTTGTTCCCTGCTTGTAATCAAATATTCAACACAATGGCATCAAACAAGACAATATGCATTCCACAACAGCCTATAGGGGAGCTATGTTCATCTCACTTATCCATTTAATATTTAAAAAAAAATCCCAAATGCATAAACAATCACTTATTTCCACTCTGTTCGGCATCAAAATCAACCATTGCTCACGAATTATTTCAATCATCAAATACAATTCAAAGGTCGTGCTCAATTATGTCCTTTAAAAATTAAATTTCAATGAGGTTATATTGTCACAACATCTGTGCCTACCACTGTTAAAAAGCATGGTATTCATTTAACATACATAGTGGACAGTGAACACCATAATCCATATTTAAATTGCAAAGATCCTGACTTGCCATTTAAACACACAGACAACAATCACCACTTCATCTCACGCTATGTTGTGGGATACACAAAACCATTCGACCAAATGCAAGTGTATTTCTGTGACTGTACAGGTCCAATTTTCTTTGACTCTAAACATTCAAAATGTTGGGTTATCCATCCAATACAACGAAGCAGCAACAACAGGCCCGATTTCATAACACAAATCAATCAAAATGCAACAAAACCATATTTAAAAGCCCGTGACCCTCTCTGATGGCGCGATCAAATAATCACAACATATACAGTGGATGAAAATTCCATAATCATCACGATTGCAATAACTCGTTTAGAAATCAAGAACACAGTCACAGTAATCATTAACTCATGTTATAGGAATGCCACACATGCCATGCATCACGTGCGGGGCATCACTGTGCATTGATCAATTGTAAACTAATGCCTAGTTAACATTTCAATAATCCCAATGCAAAAGACAGTGATTGTGTATCAACCCATTTCTTCAATCAACTAATTTCAATGCCAAGCTTATCAATTTGACTATCATAATAACCAATTTCAGTGACTATAACAAAAAACCATTGTCAGGATAATCAACAGAGATGAGTCAACAATAGAACACCATCGACTATGTATCCAACATGACATAAAGGGTTTCCTTTATCAAAGTTGAGCTTTGAGTAATCAAGGATTGGCCCTGTGGACCAACACAGGGAGACATAGAATCGACTCCCGACATCAGGTGAAAACCTCCAAGACCCATGGTGCACGCATAGGCTATACCACAAATGTCTTCGCAGACAGGGTGACAATCCTTGTGATAGAGGAGACTATGAACAGAGGGGCAAGGCTCCATTTTGATTCTGTAACGACACCTAGAAAACACACGGTATAACCCTCGTGGACTTCCCAATCAACCCAAGAATGTTGAGATAGGACAGGGCCGAGAAATAACAGTCACATTAAGCAAGCCCTTTGGCAAACAACCATCACAACTCCCTGCACGACATTAGTAACATGAATGAATTCATACCCAAGTGAAGCAAAGCGCAATGACACAAGGCGTTCCAAAAACCCAGTAAACCCCATAACGACAAACGACTGGGTATGGTGATACGAATGCGTGGAGACATTTGTCTAGTCTAGACCAAACGAAACCCTCCACCAAACCAGCAAAGATGACAGAGAGCCTTTATGGCTGCTAACACTCAGAATGACCCAATACACTGTAACTTCAGACATTACTGTGATGAAAACCTACACCAATCATCTAAAAAATATCACCAAATTACACAGTTGTTGGACTTTAAAGAAAGCACGGACCCATACATACTGAGTCACTATCTATTTCATAACCAGAGCAAATTCATGGATGGCCAAAAAGACATACTTGTAACCAAGAGTACCTTAAAAACATGAATTGGTTGAGCGGTTCTCCCTCTACATGAAAGTCGGAGCCTAACCACAACAAACTTAGTTTAAATAATAGCCCGACTAGGGTGGCGGCCAATGGAAGGAGTAGGAGTGACGTGCAATAAATGCACGTCACCTCCATGCTCAAACTCATTCAATTCCTTAGTACGCGCCAGCCACTAATCCATTAATTCGTCCAATCAAACCATGCATTGAAATCAACTTCCATTAATTGCCAAGAGCGCCACCCACATATTACCATTTCCAACTATATAGTAATGTATAATAACTATATTTCCATAGAACTCAATAAATCACATAGCTATTTTTTGTTAGTTAGGGTTCACAATGATCGTTTTAATGCATGTAGTGTAACATTTTAGTATAAACCAATTCCTTCCTTTCTCATTTTTTTTTTGTTTATATTGCTTTATTACTTTTCAATTGCTCTTTATTTTTTGTTACTAACATGTGTCTTCTGTAGGTGTCAAAGTAACAAATCCAGGAACATATAGCAATGACAACAATAGATATCAAAAGCCATCATGGCATTCGAGTCTAAAGCAAGAGAACAAACGTGTATTGTCCCTCATCCATCTGTCGTGAATAGGACCAACATCGATCATCAATCATTCTCAATCCTGTAAGCAGTGTCGAACAACAGTAAAACATCAAATAAGACCCAAATCTGATCCTCCAACCTACAAGGGGGTCCCACCTACTAGTATATATATATTATTAGCTTATAGTTAATGGGTTTTAGCAATACTTTGTGGGAGAAATCCTCGTTGTGGTTTTAATCATCAACAAAGGGGAGCCATTTTGTGAGGGACTAGATTAGTCAGATTATCAGGTTTGATAGGATGCATCGAGACAAAGAGAGACACATCGGTTAAGGGAACTCAAAGGCTTTTGCAAAGAAGGGTGATTGGATGAGGTGAGCATGTATGTGTGTCCTTGATGGTGGGGATGATACTGATGAGTCTTTGCATGATATACATCGTAGCGATCTTGTTGATATGGGATGCCTAGTAAAAGGTCTGCACAATCTAAAGGGGAAACATCGCAGGTCACCACATCATGAAATGGTTCTATGGCGATGGTGATCGTGCATTGTGTAGATTCATGGATGTGTGGACCTCCTTGTTGAACCCAATTGAGCTGATAGGAGTGGGGCTGTAGAGTAGTAGGTAATTGCAGATGTTGAACTAGTTTGTGGGATACCAGATTCTTTTGACTGTCGCTATCAAGGATGAGAGTAGCGATAGTATTTTTTATTTATCAATTGTGAGTGAAGAGAGGAGGCAACAAAGAGGTTGGATTATCCGTGGTCATTAGCACCAGTGAAGGATCTGGTTTGGTAGGATTCTCAAGGGAGATCACGTCAACAGATTCATTTCCAACTTCATGTTCCACCTCTGTTAACAATGTCTTTTGGGTATTTTGATTCGTTATAGCGCGACAATCTGCGGTGGAGTGTGAACTACTCTTATGGAAATTACACCAAATATTGGAACTGTGAGATTGAGCTGAATTAACAGAGGGGTTGGTGGGTGATCCCTAGTTCGCAAGGGGAGGGCGAGAATATAAAGATGCAACATAGTTATTGGAAGTATTACGGGAAAGGGATTCCTAGATTGAGGATGAGGATTCACCTTTCAATAAACCACCAAGGCTCTGAGGAATGCCTTGTCCAAGGATGCACTGTCAAACAAATCGACTTCACATCTTAGTGGAAATAAAAGACCAGAATTAAATTTAATAACCAATACCTCCTTAGGCTCGGATACATGCAACTGGAGGTCAAGATTGTAAAATACATATATGTAGTCTTGAACCACTTGATCACGCAGTTGTCTAATGTGTAGCCAACGAGGGAGCAAATCTTGATGGAAACACGGGGGATAAAACTAATCTCGGAGCCCTTGACAAAATTCTGCCCAGGTTGTGATCATTTGCAGTGGTGGATCAACGTTTTCACCAAGCTCTAGGAAGAAATGCTAGCTCTCTAAGTACGTGTCCCACCATGTCTGCGCCAATCCATCAAGTTGAAGACTCACAATCTACAACTTTCGCTCTTTGTCTAGATCCAGGTGAGTGCGAAAATACGTGGAGAGACTATGGATCAAGGAATCCACAACTTCTCCATTCATCTGGCCTAAATAATTTGGAAATTGGATACGAGTATCCAACTGCATTGGTGCGAGACCTTGCCGTTGCTACATGCAAATAAGATCATGGAGTGCATTCGCCAAATCTTGTGTTACAGAGGACATGTTGTTTGCTGAGGATTTTGGCTCTGCCTCTAGCTGCGGAGGCATAATCTTCATCCACCTAGTATGAAGCTTGAACTAAAAATGGCTCTGAGGAGGGCACTTGACAAAGATATAAATATTGTTGAGGGCGCTCTTACTGCCAAAGCACACCTAGCTCAAGAACTATGGTGTGGACTCCCATGATTTTTGTTTTTATGAACTGGATGGTGTCTTCCGAAGATCCGAGGGCATCGACTAGGCTCCGATAGCAATTGATCCGCCAAAGAGAGAGAGAGAAAGAATCAACAAGAAAACTCAGATCTATGTAAAATGCTCAGATGAGATACACAATATAAGTTGGAACAAAAAACATTAATCCTTGCATTTGATTCAATAGCTTCCTTTTACAATGGGGATGAAACAAAAAGCAGGAAATATTTCCAAAATTGAGATGCAAATCCACATAGAATGTTTCTAAAAACAAAAACAAAAATCTACGCAACCCAAAACAAGGAGACGCCCAGCCCCAATCTAGCTATTATTTTATAAACTTTATTAATTAAGACTTCGTCTTTAGAAACATAACATACCACAACAAAATTGATGCTAACTCTATGACAAAAAAATGAAGCTAGAATAAATGAGGACTGGCAAAGCTAAAATCATGGGGTGCCCTGCTCCATGGGATGCCAATGTGGCCCAATTATCGTGGTGAGATTTGTGCCTACAATTGAGACTTCATTCACTTGTTTAGAAACAAGTGTCTTCATTTTGATATAGAGAGAGAGGATTACTAGCACATTTTGGACAAAACTCTTCAAACTGTTGGGAACAAACTTATAATGAGCATGACTTGGCATTGAACAAACAAGTTGAGAAATGTGTAAGGAATTTTCCCTCCCCAACCATGTCAACTTAATTTGTCATGTTTGGCAGGATCAACTCATCTCCTATAACGTACCACCTCCCTCTATAACACATTGAAGGAGGAGGGGCACTTTGTCTTTTCCTTTGAACTTGACCCTTCTAGGATTTGGCATCCCCTTTTCTACTAAACAATGTCTTGGGTTACCCATCTTGCCAAGGCTTAATCCTTCTTCAAACTCCATCGAACCTAGTTAAAGGTCCTTACCTTTTCTCAATTTAAAGAAATATCCATAATCACTAGGCCCCTTTCAAATAACTCATCCAACCTATTCAAAATACATACTCAACAAAACTAATGGGACTCCTTCGAATAAACAATTGGGCCTATTCAAAAGATCATATTAGGTCTTTCTCGAAGATAAGGCCGATGCATTCAATCAAATACATTACATACAAGCCATCGGGTCTCTCTCGAATAACCCATTGGACCTATTTGAAAGATACCCCAATAGGTCATTGGCCACATTTGAAAGAACAACATTCAAGTACCCTCAATAGGTTATCAGGCCAACTCAAAAGAACAACATTTTAGCACCCTTGATAGGCCATTGGGCCAACTCAAAAGAACAACATTCCGAGCACCCTCGATAGGTCATCAAACCAACTTGAAAGATCATCTTTTGATTTTCCCTGATAGACCATCAAGCCTCTTCGAAAGAATAACTTCTGAAAGGCCCTGATGAACTATCGAGCCACTTTGAAAGATCAGTTCCCAATATTTGAAGGAACAAACATTCGAACACCCTAATAGGCCATCGGGCCATCTTAAAAGATGTCATCAAGCTTCCTTCGAAGATGGACCTAACAAGCCATTAATACCTTTCAAAATATGGCCATTGGTGTTACTCCATATTAGTACTAGCATGCAGGCACACCAATATACACAAGGGATTTGAATTGGAACTGGCCCACACCACCCAGCTTCGAATGCAACATGCAATGCATATCATAAACTTGAATGCATAATGTAAATTCCAACCAAATAAAATCCAAGGCATACTAAATTCTAGGGGCAAGCATCAGATCAATGCAAGCATCATGCATACACAAAAGTTGAATGTAGAAGGTAATTCAAGCCAAATAAACTCCAAGGCATTTCAAATTCACCAAGCAAACAATTAAGCCATGCAACACATCAAATATCCATGAATTCCCTTACCCTATTAATTCCTTAACAATCGAGTTATACACAATAATTCAATACATAGATGGAATACTTGTCTTTTGAATATGCTAGTCTTAGGATATTGACTGCTAGTGAGCAATTTTCCACCCAACTATAAGAAATCCTCCATGGATGCCACCCCCAAGTCAGGTTATTAGCCCACCAGGGAAAATGAAATAGGTTAAGGATACTCATATCACTTTCCCAACCTAGTTGCTCTTAGGATCTACCAAATTATTTATCACAAAACTCTTTAGACAACATTCTATCCAGTCTAATCATGGCCTCAAATATTGATCACTAGCGAGCAATTTTCCACCCAACTATAGGCAATCCTCCATGGATGCCACCCCAAGACAGGTTATGAGTCCACTAGGGCAAAGTAAATAGGTTAAGGATACTCATATAACTCTCCCAACTCAATTGATCTTAGGCTCTACTGAATTATTTATCACAAAACTCTTTAGGCAACATTCTATCCAGTCTAGCCATGGCACTCCCTTGACTATTGCACACAACACTATGGATATACCCTTTCTCTGCAAAGTAGTGCCTTAGGTGTACTAGAAGGCCTTTCCTTTCTTTGCTCAACGATCCCTCAGGAAATCCTCCCTCCTCTTTAGTATTCTTAGTGCATGTAGAGGGAGTTTGATTTGTTTCCTGCCTCCAAGATAACCCTACAAAGTCATCTCTTGGCTCTCAGGCACTCAATGAGAAAAAATCTACATGGAAAATGGAAGTGCCCTCATACCAACCCAACCTCTATGATCCTATATAGCCTTCAATATCTATCTTCCAAGTTCACATTTCTCTCTTCCACAACTCTACCTGGTCACTTGCAAGCTCAAACCATGGTCTACAACCACACCATAGGAATACCCTAACCAATCTATCATGCATAATGCAATGGAAGCCTCTCAAATGGACAACATCTATGGAATGTATATAGTTGAATCCATCAACAACACATGAGATAGTCCATTCGAATGCATGAAGATAGGGCACATAAAAATAGATGGTTTTAATATTCATGCATTACGAATCCCTATGGAGATAGAGTCTTTTACATTGCTCATAGTTTTTACTCAATCTCCATGCTCTCATAACTAAGGAAGACTAACTTCCCCACCAATGACCACTTGCATTCAATGATTGGTGGTTGGGGATTTTAACAAGGCACGTGGTAAAAATATGAAGGTTAGGAGACCAAGGAAAATAAAGATACTTATAATTATTTATCAACCCCGTGGACCCCCTTTCCTCTTCCCCTCTAGTGGACTCATAGCCCCTTTGTTTCTCTTATACAACGAGCCTCACACCTTTCTATTAATATTTAGAAATAATATTTACATTTCTTGAGAGTGCCATGGAAAGTCTACCTCACGGTACATTAAAGTATATTAGTTGTAGAAACATATGTAGATATTCACTAGTTGGGCCCTGGCCTATAAGATATTTACATATTTTACATATGGGGTCATTCATATTGTAATATCCCCCGATAGTGCCCCAGTGATATTATGAATTGTAATCATGTTTTGTAGGCTGGTGAGCCGAGTAATGATAAGCTGGTGGGATTATGTGTTTATTAGGCTGGAGAGCCTAAGTGTTAAGGCCGGAAGCCTGATTTTTGTATATGTAATTATGCAGATCATTAATATAATATATAAACATCGTTGCGTGTCGATCGACCACAAAGAAAGAGTGATGGGGAACTAAGCTTCCACATAATGGGTAAGGGAGAGGGGCTAAGCTTGAGGGCTCAAGTCCTTGAATAATAATTTATTATTATTCCAAAGTGGTGTGAAAGGTATATTTTTTTATCCTAAGTTCCTGGAAAAAGGGAACACATACTTGATGGAGTGCATGCAACTTCATGGGTGACATGTGTCGGCCCAGGCACATGCAATTTAACCCAAGAATGGAGTTGTGATGGGGGTTCGTCCTCCATTATGTCGTCCGCGTTCTGAACTGTGTTACCTCTGCGTTTGATCACTGCATACCTCACACAGCTCTGAAACCCAAGACCATGAGACCTATGTGATCGACTGGTGTATTCCCGTGAATTCCGTCTGGTCTCTGCGTTTGGCCTCCATCATCGACCTTTGCATAATTTCCTTGTCACGCACCTTAAAACCAGTGGAAAACCCGTGGATGGAGCCGTGTCTCCTGTGTGTCTTGTGAACCCGGTTTATCCATTCTGCAAATCCAAGTTCGTGCTTAATTGTCTGGGTCATTGTCTTCTGTGAAACCTGAGCATATCGCAATTGTCTATGTCGCATGTGTTTTAATTGTGTGTTGTTGTGGCCACGCAATCCCTTGGCTGAGTGTGATTCGCTATCATCATCCATTCCTTGTTGAGCCATACTGTGGTCCTCCTTGTGCTGGAACAGAGCTGAAGAAGCAGGTTGTCAGGCATGTGTACAACACTCTCTCCAGGTGAGGGAGGTGGTTGTGGTTGAAGAGGTAGGTTGTCGGGCCTGTGAGCAACTCTCTCCAGGTGAGAGAGTGCGCGGAGGAAGTGAGAACTCCTGGAGGGGGTCCTGTAGCTACCACAGAGCTCAGAGAATTCTGGTCCGGCCTGTTGTTGAAGCCCAAGGCAAGGGACATTTAGTAGCCGAAGGAATATCTTGGTGACAGTGAAGGTGTATATTTATGGGGTGGGACAGGCATGTGGGGAATGAGAGTCTGTGAGCAGTGGTCATAAGTGGCTCCTGGGAAAGAATCCTTCCTCATAAACTGTGTCTTCCTATTGACCTTGCTTAGCCTAGGATTCCCTTGTCCGGTGGAGCTTAGTCCCAACTCGAGGGTGACCTACTGCTGAGATTGATGAGCAGCGTGGTCTAAGGCTGGGAGGTTCGTGGAAGGTTTGAACACAGTTGGTGGTGTTACACTAGTTTAAAAGATAAGTATTAATTATGTACTTAATTTATATGTGATGCATGTCTGTGTCTTGAAATGTTATCATGTATTTTCTTGCAAGTTTGAATTGTTGTTAATTTTGTTTAAGTCTGTATGACAACAGTAAATCCATGTTAAATATGTTAATTTGATTTAATGCATATTCTTTATAAATATATGTGTATATGTCCCGCATAGTAGCGTTGCACGGTAGTGGGGATGATGGTTGGGAACGTTGCAATATGGTATCAGAGCCATAGTTTCAACATTGAGCCTGGATGGGCCGGATAAGTGGTCTTTGGACCCAAGGTTTCAAGTGGAAATGGTGTTCGGAGGAACCAATTTCGAACCTTAGCGTGTTTATGAGTGCCAAGGGGTTACTTGGCTATGTTACGAAGCTCAGGAGGAGTAGCGGTAGAATAAAACCGCAGTCGGCATCATATTTGACCGCAGAGAGAGAGAGAGAGCTCAACACTTGGGGTGTTGGAGCTGTAGGATTGGTTGGGAAAAAGGAGAGTCCTTTACGACCGTCAGATCCGAAGAAGGTGTAGGAAGGTTTTCCTGGAAGCCTTTTAGGGTTCGAAAATCGGGAGAAGTGGAATGCGCCAAGGCATAAACTCCCGAAGGAAATCTACACCGTAGATCGTAGGAAAAGAGCCTGACCATTAGATCTGTGTCCAGAAAGACAAAGGAAAATCACTTCGAAGGAGTTCTAGTGTGGAGTGTGACAAAGTCCCGATGTATATCGCGTACTTCGGGTGGAAGTACTTCGTGAGGAGGCAAGTGCTGTGAGTATGAAACTTCCAAAGGCCAAAGTGTCGAAGTCACTCATAGTCATTGATCGTGAAGGAGGACACGCGTCAATAGATCGTGAACTTCGGGAGAAAGTGCTCCAGGCAAAAGTGAGCATAGAGGAGTTGAAACTCCCGAAGTCCGAAGCTCTGAAGCCTGAAGTTTCGAAGTGAAAGGATAGACATGGTGGGGTCGGAAGAAATCGCCTGGGGTGATGTGGAACTTTCTAGGCGTACCACATTCCATCGCCTTAGTTGGTGACGATTGTACTATGTGGGGCCTGAGTTTACCTAACGTAGTTAAAGGTCGGAGGACCCACAGTGCCATTGATCACGATACATCAAGATCAATGTCCAGAAGGCATTGCGGGGACCCAAGTTGCAGGGAAGTTAATTCTCCAAGGCGGTCCCGCAATCCAAACCACGGTTTCACTGAAGGGTTACGTGTCAGCGTTAGGATAATTGCGGGATGAAAGGCGGGTTACTCCAAACCATCGTTGCATGCCCTCGCAAGTGGGAAAATGTTAAGTGATGTAACGAAATAATGTCACCTAAGGTGATGTGGGAGTGTTCGGAGATTAATGGTTTGGGGCGTGCAGATGTGAAATATTCCAAAGCCCCGAGGTCTCAGAACTCAGAAACCTGAGGTTCCACAGCAAGTGTCAGCTATTAGATGCTGGGTAGACGTGGACAATTGATCCACCCTACTGCGCGAGTTCGGTAACTCGGAACTCTAAGTGATTGTTGTATTGCGCTTTGAAAATTTATGAGGCCAAAGGCCCAAGTACATGCTTATTGATCTAGCACTTGGTAACGACCCATGGTCGCGTGGGTTGGGGATTGAGAGAAAGGGGCTAGTGCTCGAAAAATTAGTAGAGCAGAGCTCTGAAAGAAGAAATTTGAGGGTATTCTTAATTGAACGAGAATCACAGAGAATGAAAACTGAACATTTTCTTGAATCATATTTGTTTATGAATGCTGTGGGATTTGTTAAGGAATAATGGCCTGACAAATTCTGGTTGTATGCACATTGTGTTTGCATACGTTTAATGAGTTCCAGAACCGAATAAAGTTGCCACTGAGTGCAAAGAAATGGAAGAGGCATGAACTGCTTCTAGTTCTAAGGATGAAGCAAACATAATGGATGTTCATTTGGGAGTTAAAGGGTCGAACTCCAATGGGCATGGAGACGATATAGATAAGGAAGGGCATATGATGAAAATCATTGAAAGATTGTAGAAAGATGCCCAAACTCATTGAGCAGATAACAAAAAGCTCATGAAAGCTAAGGAACAATAGGGAGAATTGAACTTAAAGTTGATGAAGAGTCTGGAGAGAATAGAAAAGAACTTGGACAAGGAGAGAGACTCGAGCAAAACAGGGAGTCACCAGACTTCTGAGGGAAGAAGATCAAGGAGTGTTAGTAAACACCAACATCACTCCCAAGGTCGCTCCAAGAGGAGGGCACACAATAGTTCAAGCCCGTCTCCTACCAGAAAGCACAGGAGATCTGGAGTGGATGAGCTGAAGGGAAAAATGAACAAGATTAAGCCTCTTACGTTTGATGGAGAACACAAGAAGGAGGAAGATGTCGAAACATGGTTGCTTGGCATGAGGAAATATTTCCAACTGCAGAATTATTCCTCTCATGCAGAAGGAAGAATTGCAATGTATCAACTGAAGGGAAAGGCATCCATGTGGTGGGATCAACTTGTGTAGGTACAACACATTAGAGAGAAAGATATCACTTGGAAAAAATTCAAGAGGTATTTTGAGAAGAAATACTTGACTAAAAGATACTACAACAGAAAGATGAAAGAGTTCTTTGAACTCAAGCTGGGCAGCACGATCATTGATGAATACGAACGAAGATTTTTAGAATTGTTGAAGTATGTCACGTTCATCAAGGATGAGACTGTCAAGATTCAAAGGTATCTGAGTGGACTGCCACCTTCCATTGGAGACAAGATTCAATATGATGATCCTAAGACTATGGAAGAAACGATAAGGAGGGCGAAATACTTATATGAGTAGCAAAGAGAGAAGCCTACTTTCCGGAAGGCTTGGGAAGACAAGAAGAAATTCAAGATGGATCAGAGGAAGAAGGGAACTAAGCCACCCTTTTTCAGAAACAGTCCTCAGGGATAGCCATCTTTTAGAGAGCCCAGGAAGGCTAAAGTGGGTGGGAAAATGTCAAGACCGCCACCTATGGAATGTTGGGGTAGTAAAGGGAACCATAGGTGCAGAGATTGCCCCCACATAAATGATAAAGTGAGAGCTATCCACAATGTACAAGCAGTTGAAATAGTGGAGGACATGGGCAGTAGAATGCCAAGGATCTACGCAGCCTTGGACAACAAGCAAGTTGAATATCAGTCACACATGATTGAAGTGGAAGGTATGATCAACAACCATGCCCTTACTATTTTAAATGATTCAGGGGCTAGCCAAAGTTATATAGATCCTAGAGTGGTGGAAAGTTTGCAATTGTTGAGAAGCAAACATGAAAAGTATTGGTTAGTGTAGTTGGCTACAGGAACCAAGAGGAAAGTCATTGAGTTAGTTAAGTCTTTTCCAGTGGACATGAATGGACTGAGTGCAAAGGCTGAATTGAATGTTCTGTCTTTAGGTTCTTATGACTGTCTAGTTGGGATGGACTGGTTGGACCAACACCATGCCATCTTGGACTGTCGGAGCAAGACATTCACTTGCCTGGATGAGGAAGGAAGTCGAAAAATAGTCCAAGGAATTCCCAGAGCTGTTGCTATCAAAGAAATCTCAGCAATGTAGTTGGAGAAGTGTTACAGGAAAGGCTGTCAATTATTTGCAGCCCATGTGGAGGAAGCATCTAAGGATGAGATCTCAAAGATTGAATATCAGGCAATACTAAAAGAGTTTGAAGATGTATTTTAGGAGGTACCCGGACTACCTCCAAAAAGAGATATTGACTTCTCTGTAAACTTGATGCTTAGAGCAGCTCGAGTGTCAAAAGCTCCTTACAGAATGAGTACGCCATAGCTGAAAGAGTTGCAATTGCAGCTTGAAGAGCTTCTAAAGAAGGGGTATATACGCCCAAGCGTGTCACCTTGGGGTGCCCCGGTCCTATTCATGAAGAAGAAGGACAGGATGTTGAGACTATGCATCAATTTCAGAGAGTTGAATAAAGTAACTATAAAGAACAAATATCCTCTGTCGAGGATTGATGACCTCTTCTATCATTTGAGGGATGAGAAGATATTTTTGAAGATGGACCTCAGGTCGGGATATCACCAGGTAAGGATAAAGGATGAAGACATCAACAAGACCACCTTTAGAACAAGGTATGGTCATTACGAGTTCACAATGGTGTCGTTTGGGCTGTCAAACACACCTACTGTTTTTATGTGCCTAATGAATGGTGTATTCATGGACTATCTAGACAAGTTTGTCATAGTATTCCTGGATGACATTTTGGTGTATTCCAAGTTAGAGGAAGAGCATGAACATCATCTGAGGATGGTGTTGCAGGTGCTAAGAGAGCACCAACTATATGCCAAGTTGAGCAAGTGCTCATTTTATCAGGAGCAAATCCATTACTTAGGGCATATTATTTCGAAGGATCGGATAACTGTAGATCCTGAGAAGATTGAGGCCATCAGAGAATGGTCAGTTCCAAAGAACGTGATGGAAGTCAGATCCTTTATGGGTCTAGTTGGTTATTATAGAAGGTTTATCGTAGGGTTCTCGAGGATAGCTCACCCTATCACTTCCTTGCAAAGGAAGGAGAAGAAATTTCAGTGGACAGAGGAATGTGAGAAAAGATTCCAGCAATTGAAGCAATTGTTAACCAATGCTCCAATCCTGAGGATTGCAGATCTGAATGAAGACTTCGTAGTGTGCACAGATGCATGAAAAGAAGGACTGGGAGGAGTCCTCAGTCAAAATGGATTCGTAATCTGTTATGAATCCAGAAAGTTGAAAAAGCATGAAAAGAACTATGCCACTCATGATTTGGAGTTGGCAGCCATAGTACACGCTCTAAAGAAATGGAGACATTACCTCATGGGAAGGAGGTTCGAACTAAGAACAGACCATAGCAGTTTGAAGTGTTTGTTTGATCAACCAACCTTGAACGCTAGATAGAGTAGGTGGCTGGAGTTTCTCTGTGAGTACGATTTTGATATCAAACATATCAAAGGGAAGGAGAATAAAGTGGGTGATGCACTCAGCAGGAGAGTACACGAATTACATGCTACAACCATTAGCATGTACCGAACTGATATTAAAAGCATAATTTTGGAGGCTACAAATACAGATTTGCAGTACATGGATTTGGTAGCAAAGCTACAACAAGGTAAGATGCCACAGAAAGTGGAGAATTATAAATTAGGGGCTGATGGAATACTTTTGTACAAGAACATAATTTATGTACCTAATGTCCAGGACTTGAAACTTGCTATTTTGAATGAAATGCATAATGTGCCTTATGTTGGGCACCCTGGATATCAGAAAACTGTGGCAGCAGTCAAGAGACATTACTTTTGGCCAGGTATGAAGAGAGAAATTGTTGAATACATCGCCAGATGTATGGAGTGTCAAAAGGTTAAAGCTAAGCACAGACACCCATCAGGGTTGCTACAACCTTTACCCATTCTTGAGTGGAAGTGGGAAGTGGTGACAATGGATTTCATCACAGGATTGCCCAAAACAACCAAGCAACATGATTCAATCATGGCGGTGGTGGAAAAGCTTACGAAAGCTACCCATTTCATTCCGTTAAATACTACTCACAAGGCAGCAGATGTTGCCGACATCTTTATGAGGGAAGTAGCAAGATTGCACGGTATTCCCAAGACAATTGTGTCTAAGAGAGACCTAAAAATTTACCTCAAATTTCTGGAAAGGGTTATTCAACGGGTTCAGAATGAATCTGAACTTTAGCACAACCTATCATCCTAAGTTTGATGGGCAGACAGAGCGGGTGAATCGAGTAATAGAAGACATAGTGAGGATGTATGTGATGGACAAACCATCGAAATGAGAAGACTACCTACACTTGGTAGAATTCACCTACAATAATGGGTATCAAGCATCGTTGAAGATGAGCCCATTTGAAGCACTTTATGGCCGAAAGTGCAATACTCCAGTAAGCTGGGATAATCCAACTAATAGGGCAGTAATTGGGCCAGAGTTGCTCAAGGAAATGGAAGAACAAATGCTAAAAATTAAACAGAATTTAAAGGTTGCCCAAGACAGGAAGAAAAGTTATGCTGATAAGAACATAACCCACAGAGAGTTTAAAGTGGGTGACCATGTTTTCCTGAAAGTGAAAGCTAACAGAAGTTCCCTGAAGCTGGGAAGTTGCTCCAAATTGGCAGCTAGATTTTGTGGGCCATTTGAAATCCTAGAAAAGATTGGGCCACCTGCATATATGCTTGCATTAACTCCATCCATGACTGTACATAATGTGTTTCATGTTTCATTGCTTAATAAATATATCCCTGATGCTAATCATGTAATTGATTGGAATGTGATTCAGGTGGAGCAAGAAGGTGTCCTGCAAGTGCATCTTGTGTGCATATTGCATCAGAAAAGCAAACAGCTCTGGAATCGAGCCATAGGGCTTGTAATGATCCAGTGGACCTAGTACAGTCCCGAGGACGCGACATGGGAGCATGAGGATGCTATGAGGGCATAATACCCGCATCTTTTTTAAAATTTTGAAAATCTTGTTGATACTATGTAAAAGTTGCACTGAGGACAATGCAAAAATAAGGGGAGAGGATTGTAATATCCCTCGGTAGTGCCCCAATGATATTATGAATTGTAATCATGTTTTGTAGGCTGGTGAGCCAAGTATTAATAAGTTGGTGGGATTATGTGTTTATTAGGCCGAAGAGCCTAAGTGTTAAGGCTAGGAGCCTGATTTTTGTATATGTAATTATGTAGATCATTAATATAATATATAAACATCGTTGCGTGCTGACCAACCACGAAGAAAGAGTGATGGGGAACTAAGCTTCCACATAATGAGTAAGGGAGAGGGGGCTGAAAGATTGGAAGAGGGGCTAAGCTTGAGGACTTAAGTCCTTGAATAATAATTTATTATTATTCCAAAGTGGTGTGAAAGGTATATTTTTTTATCCTAAGTTCTTGGAAAAAGGGAACACATACTTGATGGAGTGCATGCAACTTCATGGGCGACATGTGTCGGCCCAGGCACATGTAATTTAACCCAAGAATGGAGCCGTGATGGGGGTTCGTCCACCATTCTATCGTCTGCGGTCTGAACCGTGTTACCTCTGTGTCTAATCTTTGCATACCTCACGCAGCTCTAAAACCTGAAACCCTGAGACCTCTGTGATCGATTGGTGTATTCCCGTGAATTTCATCTGGTCTCTGCGTTTGGCCTCCATCATCGACCTCTGCATAATTTCCTTGTCACGCATTTGAAAACCAATGGAAAACCCGTGGACGAAGCCGTGTCTCCTGTGTGTCCTGTGAACTTGGTTTATCCATTCTGCAAATCCGAGTTCATGCTTAACTGTTTGGGTTGCTGTCTTCTGTGAAACCTGAGCATACCGCAATTGTCTATGCCACGTGTGTTTTAACTGTGGGTTGTTGTGTCCATGCAGTCCCTTGGCTGAGTGTGATTGGCTACCACCATCCGTTCTTTGATGAGCCATACTGTGGTCCTCCTTGTGCTGGAACAGAGCTGAAGAAGCAGGTTTTCAGGCCTGTGTGCAACACTCTCTCCAAGTGAGGGAGGTGGTTGTGGTTGAAGAGCCAGGTTGTCAGGCCTGTGAGCGACTCTCTCCAAGTGAGAGAATGCATAGAGGAAGTGAGAACTCCTGGAGGGGGTCCTGTAGCTACCACAGAGCTCAGAGAATTCCAGTCCAGTATGTTGCTGAAGCCCAAGGCAAGGGAGGTTTAGCAGCTGAAGGAGGTTATAGTGAAGGTGTATACTCCTGGGGTGGGACAGGCATGTGGGGAATGAGAGTCTGTGAGCAGTGGGCATAAGTGGCTCCTGGGAGAGAATCCTTCCTCATAAACTGTGTGTCTTCATGTTGACCTTGCCTAGCCTAAGATTCCCTTGCCCGATGGAGCTTAGTCCTAGCTCGGGGGTGGCCTACTGATGAGAGTGATGAGCAGCGCGGTCTAAGGTTGGGAGGTTCGTGGAAGGTCTGCGCGCAGTTGGTGGTGTTACACCAGTTTGAAAGATAAGTATTAATTTTGTACTTAATTTATATGTGATGCATGTCTGTGTCTTGAAATGTTATCATGTATTCTGTTGCAAGTTTGAATTGTTGTTAATTCTATTTAAGTCTGTATGCCAGCAATAAATCCATGTTAAATATGTTAATTTGATTTAATGTATATTCTTTATAAATATATGTGTATATGTCCCGCATAGTAGCGTTGCCCGGTAATGGGGATGATGGTCGGGGAGATTACACATATCACCTGACTCCTATCATTATAACACTTTGCACATAATTCAGTCCAATACGATCTAGGGCTCAAAACCAAGATATTGCATCTCTAAGGCAGGAAAACTTGTGGCTCGAGACACCAAGGTCAAATGCTTGGTGCACATGGTGGACATGGGTTATAGTCCTCTTCATAGATTCTATGATATGTGGATTTCTTAATGGACAAGGCAAATGTTGTTGATCACATGAAAAGGGTGGTAGGACCACAATGTGACATAACCATTGGACACACTGTTTGGTGTGGGTGACCTGGAACAAAGCCCAGGGAACTAGTGAGCCCATGCAATGAGCCTTGATGCACAAACCCAAGACTTGACCATTGTGTTTTTAGGGACACAGAGGTTGGTGCAAGGTGTTTATGAAGACATCTCATCTCATATAAATAAGGCACTTGGATGAATCATTTAGAGATAATCTCTTGTTGGTGAGTGGCGAATCTTTTTGAGTTAGAAAAAATTGAGCCAAGTTATTGGTTAATTGGATTTGTCTAATTATTGGGTGAGATGAATCATTGGCTTAGAAAAAATGAATGGCCAAGACACACTTGTTCTAAGGGCCCGTGATGAAGAGCATAAATGTGCATATTATAATAAAGAAATGAAACACTAGACCAGTGAAACAACAATGACTTTGTGCAATAGATGTTCACAGCCTTGTGTGGGAAACTATAACCACAGAGATGATGCATGATAGTGGTGCACTAGTCAATGAATCAGTGGGGCCAATCACTCTCCAATGATGGTTAATTGATAAATCCCTTGTTTTTACTTCTTTGTATGCCAAGGGCATTTTTGAAGGAGCCCAACCATAGTCACAATGTACTAAAACTTGAACTTGGATAATATTTTTCCAAGTGGTTGGCTTTTCTCTAGTGTGAGGCTTCCCCCCTATAAACTTGGTGCTTGTGTTTATTGACTTGGGGTGTTCACTGTTAATATTTCATGTTCAAGAACTAATGAATGATAAACGTAAATGTGGTGCATATGGTTGTAGTTTTGATAATTGGTTAAATGATGAATGAGATGGTTTAGTTTAGCTTTCACTAGTTAACCAAGTACACTGACCATTTTTGAGTAGGCATAGTTCGATGAATTGTGATTGTCTTAAGTAACTTAGATGATTGTTGGGAATTGAGGCCGCTCGAGTTTGGTCAAGCGTGGATAAAAAGTTGAAAAAATGACCGTGAGTTGGCCTTGCTTGTCCAAGTCACTTAGAGTGGCTACAATTAGCTTTCTATATTAGGGTGAGACAAACCACTAGCTTAGAAGAAATAAATGGCCAAGATGAATTTGTTCTAAGGGTTTGGGATGAAGTGCACCAAATGTGCATAATACTATGAAGAAATGAAACACTAGACAAGCGAAACAACAACAACTTAGTGCAATAGATGTTCACAACCTTGTGTGAGCAACTATAACTACTAAAACAATGGATGATAGTGGTAAATTGGTTGATGACTCAATGGGGCCAATCGCTAGCCATTGGTGGTTCATTCATAAATCCATTGTTTGTACTTCATTGTACGCCATGGGCATTTTCAGAGAAGCCTAACCTTGGTCATATTGTACTAAAACTTGAACTCGATTAATATTTTTCCAAGTGGTCGGGTTTTCCCTAGGGTGGGGCATCCCCCTTATAAACTTTGTGCATGGGTTTATTGAATTGAGATGTTCACTATTGATGTTTCATGTTGAAGAACTAACAAATGATAAACATAAATGTGGTGCATATGGTTGTAGTTTAGATAATTGGTTAAATAATGAATGAGTTGGTTTAGTTTAGCTTTCATTGATTGACCAAGTAAACTGACCATTTTTTGAGTAGGCATAGTTTGATGACTTGCAACCATCTCAAGTAACTTAGATGAATGTTAGGATTAAGGTCACACGAGTCTAGTCAAGTGTGGATAAAAAATTGAAAAATTGATAGTGAATTGGCCTTGCTTGTCCAAGTCACTTAGAGGGGGCTATATTTAATTCACTATCTTAGGGGCCACACATTCAAGTCTCTCATGCTAAGTAAGCATTTTGAACCAAGCAATGCAACAATAAATGCAATATACACTAGGTTATACACAATTAGCTATGAAAAGCTTTAGAACCCATGGTGTACATCCAGTTCAGGGTACCTTGTATGCCATTGGGGGGTGAGTAGTCTAACTGATTAGTTGTGATAAATGTTGAACTAGGTGACATGGATAAAATTAATGGGCTTCCCAAATGGCAACCAATGAGTTATTCTAACTACCAAAAAACTTAAACCAAAACAATTGTGAAAATTAAATTTATTACTCAGGTGGTTGGGTAGCATGTTTGTTATCTCAGATTCATAGCTTAGTTGGGTAGCATGTTTATTATCCTCTCCAACTAGATTCAATTCCCTCAAAATGGACATGTTATAATAAAACTAAAAGAATACATTATAATAAAACTAAAAGAATACATGACCGCTCAAATAGAGGTCCACTCGAATGGGTCTCTCAAATAGAG
>ML808891.1:0-33263 GCA_009831015.1 Picea engelmannii
CAGGTCACACTATTTGTTATCAGTGGTCTCCAATTTCGTTGAACCCAGTTGTCTGTGGATCTGGAAGAGGGCCAGAGACCCATGAACTGGCCAACGAGCCCGCGTTCAGATAGAGATAGGGTGACTTTCATTGGTTGATCAGGCGGGAGATCGATTTCTGGGATGTCCTTCAGTTTCTTGACGAAGCTAGGAGCTTCTAAGGTGGTCGACCGTTTGCTGCACGCCTCTACCAGACGTCTGAAGGAGGAGGCCGGGGATGGAGGGGGCGGGGGCTCCCCTCCCTGACCTGCCATGGCGGCTCTCAAACCCTAACGCACCAGGTCGCGCGAATTGATAGCGAGAGCGGTCTCTTCTTCCATTTGATATTCCATACACATGTTGCAATATCACACTTAACTTATTAAAATATTTGCACACTTTTCACTTTCTTGCATACAAAGCCACTCCTCACACACATAATTTCTATTATAATAGTGGAGGTCGAAGTAGGAGTTCTTCAAAGGAATTCTGAAAGATCTGACTACTTCTTTGGAAATTATCCACACCAATTAATTCAAACGAGGTTGGTCCATGACCCCAATCTCTCATCCCACCACATCTAAATTTTTTCTAATAACACACTAAATTTTCCTCCACAGGGGGTGCCAAAATAATTTTTTTGTCTAGGTAGGATCTCAGGGGTAGGCATCGAAATAACCCCCCGTTAGCAGGTTCTCACATTTTCAAACAATAGAAGTTGAGAAATATAGAACTTTCAAATCCTAGAAGTCCAGTGTTCCTACACCATAAGGAAGGGATATACCCATGAAGGGTCAAAGGCCAAGGTCCAATTGTTCTGCGCATCCCTCCTTGAGTCACCGAACTCTTGTGACGACATATATCTTGTGACCTATTTCTGAGGCCTAAAATCTAAATGTCGCACTTTGATTGAGGTACCTAGTGGCCAAATATAGGATATCCACCCAGGTGGCAGTTGTGGGATGCAATCTCACCTTGATTAGATTTTGTGTGTCTATTGGGAAATATCGCCAGCTCTTTCGGGATATGCACCCTCTACCCCTCATTATAACTGATTACTTTAACCTTCACTAGTTCCTCTTCTGGTGGCTTCAAACCCCACTGTTGAGTGCTATTGTAAGGCCCAGTGCTAATTGAGAGGAAGGACGATAGGTATTTTAGGACACAATCATTTGTTTTTATTTGTTCCCCCACAAGGAAAAAACCCACCTATCCACATGCTTGTTTATTTATAGTTGATTTATGTATGATGTTCATTTGATTACATGCAATTGTGAGTTATACTATTTTGTGAAGGTCAAAAGCTCTTGTTCATTTATTTCTCTCATATCACCATTTGCACGCATTCACTTTTCTAGTCAAAACCATAGGGGAACCACATAATCCTCGTCGTTCTAGATGCTTGCATAATCTCCCTCTTATTCTAAGAGGAGTACCTAGTCTTGCCAACTCACCGGCTCAACCATATCACATCCCCGTGAGTGCTACTATTTTGGGATCAACTTTAATTGGTTACACTTTTCTTGGGTCAAATACCCAAGGTCATCCATCTATTAGTTCTCATTCATAAGGAGGAGGGGGTCAAAAATTCTTCTCAAAGGAGAAGTACAAGCCCACCAAATCCCTCTCAAGGGACAGGTCCATTACCTACTCACACAATGGATGGAACTAATCCTTCACGAAATCTCCCTATGACATACTTGGCATCCCTCAACATTCATGATTTGACCAAACTCATGAATAATCCCATTTTACATGACCCCACTTGGCCCAATATGCCTACCAAACTACCTTTATATATTCCGAAGTTTGAAGGAAAACCATGGGAAGATCCCACCAACCATGTTATGGCCTTCCACTTACGGTTCTCTTGAAACAACATCATGGATGATTCTATACGTTTAAGGTTATTTCAAAGAACCCTCACGGGCTCATCAGCCAAATGTTACGTGGACAAAAAATCAGGGTCCCATGTGACCTTTGAATCATTGGCCAAGGAATTTTTTTCCTTTTTCTAACTACCAGTTCATCATGATATTGGCTTGGAACTTCTCTCTGAGTTAAAAAAAACCAAGACTATCCATATAGTCGACCAGATCCATGAATGGCGTCGGTGACGTAATTTGTGTAAAGTAGAAACCACCAAAGAACAACGTATCGATTGGTTTCTCAAATCCCTCGTCTATGTTATTGCCAAGGATGTAACATCCACTTTTCCTCATTCAGAAGAGGAAGCTAGCAGCAAGGCCCAACAATTTGACCTCATCTATGCTCAATATGTTTACTTATACATAGTATTTCCTGATGCACCCAGACCCATACCATTTGGCCAGGATAAACCTGGGATGTCCCACACTGCGGATGGATTGATTGGTTCTATGACCCATCTCAACCCTTACGACCACTAGTCACCTACTTATGGTGCACATCAATATCCACAACCATATGGAGGGACATCTTATTACCCTCCTCCCACTCACCAACAGTCATATCCTGTTGCTACCTCTCCACCAATGGGTGGACCCTCACTGTACCCATTATGCATCTGGTCTCTCAACCAAGTACGATTTAACCCTCTACCCTTGCATATAACCCCAACAGTAGTGGAATTGCTTCAAATTCCTACACACCCTATGGATCGTCTCCACAAAACAATCTGTATTTCCCATTTATTTCTCCTCCCCAGTCGATTATTCCTCCACCAAGACAACCACATGTCACAGTTAACTTTGTTCAACCCTCTCCCATTCAACAACTTCAGAATTTTGAACAATTGAATACATAAAATCTATCTCATCAGTCGAATAATTCCAAGAAGAAAGGGAAAAATAGAAACAATAACAACTCGAGACCAGGAGGAAATAACCCCAAACAAAATCGTCTCGCTGGGGAAAACCAGAACCAAGGCAATCAAAACCCTCGAGGGGGCACCAATAACAATAAAACACAACAAGGGAAGAATAATAACCTTAGAACTAACTTCCCTTGCACTTTATGTGGTGAGTATAGACATTATACTCACCATTTCCCCCAAATTACCGATTTCAAATGGATGAAAGAATCCATGAACACACAACGTCCCCCAACGTCGCTTGCCCCTTAGCAGGCTCCACTACATTATTTTCAACCACCACCTTCAGATGTTTTGAGAAAACCTATTCCACACCAAGGTGTGATGAATATCCAACAAGAGATAATTCCTACCCCACCACAAATGGGGTTTCCCTCAAAACTCGGGTCCCAATCAACTTGGAAATCCGGTCGATTGCAACATCCTCCTTACCAATGAATAATAGATTCTTTTGCAAAGACATGATCGTCAATACGATGTTCTCCTTGAATCTAACCCAACCACCTCAAAAGTGGCTCCAATTACAGCCAGGCAACCATTGATGATTCCACGCCCTAACACTGAACCAAGCCCTTGCATACCTCGCATGTCGTTACGACGGAATGTACATAACCCTCTTGCTAGGGCATCCCATAACTACAATCTGGTCGACGACTTAGCACAATCTCTTGCAACCATGTCTGTATTGGAGGTCCTCCAAACCTGTCCATCTGAGTGGAAATCCTTGATTTTTTCCTTGGGTGCAGTCGAACCAGTTGATACTCGACTTATCACTTTTGATATCGATAGTGGAGAACCATGCCTCCCCACCCTGGTAGATTTTCAGATACCAGTTAAGATATGAAACATTGCAGTTCATCGATGCATCATTGATGAAGGTGCATCCACATGCATCATGTCCAAAGTAGTATGGAAAAAACTTGTCTCACCTGAGCTAGGACCATCTTCCATCACCTTGAGAGCTTACAACGGTCACCCATCGTCCCCTGAAGAGCTCTTCCAAAATGTCCCTGTAGAACTTGGGGGAAAAAACATCCTCATCGGCATTGAAGCTATCGACGCCCCGCTTTATTACAATATATTGTTTGTACATAGCTACATGTATTCTATGAAGGAGGTATTCTATTTTATTTTTTGTACGATGATGTTCCCCCACAATGGGAAAATCGTCACCGTCGACCAACTTACACATTACAAGCCTAATCATACTGCCATCATTGATAATATTCTCCCCTTTGTATGCACTATCTCAGATGATTTTTCGGTCATCGACATGGGTCCTAGAATTTTCAATGACCCATCCTTGTTGGGGGAATATCATATATCACCACCTCTCCTACACCCTTCAACACAAGTGTGTGTAGTATCTTCTAATGGAACAGATATCAGAGACACTACTCCTCTCACTGAGGCCCCTCCCCACATCATAGTTCCACCAGTCGAAGAACTATTACCTCAAGAGTTCCCTGAGAACCTCACTGTACCACTTATCCCACATTCCCCCCCCCCCTCCAAGGGAAAATATTGTTTTGGGAGACAACCCTCCAAGACATTACCCAAATTCCCTTTTTCTACCCCCCACCTGGATTCCAAGCATTCCAGGTAGCTGCTAATCTCACCCTTCCAAACATGGTTCTTTCCATCCCTGTATCGTATCTCCATCCACTTGTTATGGTTCGTACACCATCTCTCCCTCCTTAGACATATGTATTACTGATGTTGACCCTAGTACAAGCTCCTTCCACACCACCCCCACCCTCAACTAGTAGCAACACCACCACCACTGGGGGCATACAAAGGAAGAACGAGCCCATAGCTCCACTTCCTCCCTGAGCTCAAACTCCTTGTGCATTATGAAAAAGAGAAGGACACCCCACTAACAGATGTCCTACTCTTCCTGAGTTATGCAATATTATCCATCTCCCCAAAGAAACTTCGTTGCTTTCTATTCCACCAAGTACATCCACTGCTACTACGTAGTCCTCAACCACACACAATAAAGGGTTACAAACCAAATTCACTTGTGCCATATGCTTAGAATATGGCCATTACACTCATCAATGCAAAAATCTACCTCAATTTTGCCAAACATTAGCTGCAGTACACCACACGTCTCGGCCAGAGTCCTCCCAATCACTCCCCAGGGAGGCTCACATTACTGACATTCATTATATCGTCGCCAGTCCCCGAGTGAATGAGGTACCATACATAGTATCGTGACATTTTCTTTATGTCTAACGGGCCCTCTCACACTATACATGATATCCATTCTTCATCCTCACCACATGAGAACCATAACACTTACCCATTGGCAGTTCACCCTACCACCCCCCAGGATCCCCTGTATTCTCATACTTTCCACTGCGACGAAGATATCCTGGAGGAACTCACTACCTTCGATTTCCCATGGAATGCGCTCCAACATTGAGAACTTTATATTTCATACAAGGCATTTCACCCTCCTACCCAAGCCTCCCTGTGTGCAATCGAAACCAATGATTTTATCCCTCCAGGGCATACAAACCAGTTCAAAAACCCTATCCCTTCCCGAGATTCTTTTGAATAAGGAAACATGGCCAACATCTCCCCCACCATCAAAATTTACATTTCCATTAAATTGGAAATCGTAGAAGAGATCACCATTGGCGTTGCATGCTCCCCTGAAGAACTCACTGCTTATAAAGCTCTCTTTCAGGAATACCAGGATATGTTTTCCTGGTCATATACAGAGATGTCTAGCCTCGATCCTTCTATAGTCAAACATGGAATAAACACTTGGTTGGATATTGCCCCCATTCGTCAAAAGAAACGCCCCCTCCACCCATCCAAATTTGCGGTTACAAAATTGACAAGTTACGCTCTACCAGGTTCATTTACCCCATTGCATACACTTTGTGGGTCTCCAAACCTGTCCCCGTTAACAAGAAAGATGGAATTATTCATGTCTTCATAGAATTTCGCGATCTCAACCATGCTTGTCCCAAAGACAACTTTCCAACCCCTTTCATCGACCGAATCATTGATTATTGTGTCATCCATGAAGCACTATCCTTTATGGATGGGTTCTCCAGCTATAATCAAATTCAAATCCACCCAACAGATCAGTACAAAACCACTTTTACAACCCCTCGGGGTACCTTTTCTTATCGCTTCATGCCTTTTGGACTAAAAAACGTCGATGCTACATTTCAACAAGACATGAAATATGTTTTTCATGATCTTTCTCGCATCATCCTTTCTTATTTGGATGACCTCACTACTCGATCCAAAAATCAAACTCAACATTTAGATGACCTACACATTGTTTTCCAACGATTTTGCCAATACAATATCCGCTTGAACCCCCTCAAGTGTGTCTTTTGCGTCACTGTCGGGTGCCTCCTTGGTTTCATTGTCTTCCAACACAACATCACTATGGACCCCCTCAAGGTCCAAGCTATCACATAAATTACCCCACCTAGGAATTTATGCCAACTGTAGAGCTTTCAAGGCAAAGCCAAATTTCTACGTCGCTTTTTCCCAGTCTACGCTACTCACGCACATGGTTTTCTCTGCCTACTATGACATGATATCCCAATTCTATAGGATGAACATTCTCAGTCATCTTTTGATGATTTAAAGTACGCCCTATCCAATGCCACTTTGATTAGTCCCCCAGACTATGATCGCAATTACACTCTCTACTTATCAGCCTCAGTTGTCTCAGTAGTAGGAGTCCTCGTTCAATTAGGAGATGATGGGATTGAACATGTCATTTACTGCATTAGTAAAAACCTTTCAGGGCCACCCCTAAAGTATAATCATGATGAGACACTAGCATTAGTATTTGTCCTCGCATTCTAGAAACTACAAAATTATATCTTGCTTTTCACTATGAAGGTCATAGCAGATTCCAACCCCATGCAATACTTTCTTAGTCGACGATAGATTAATGGAAATTTTTCCCAATGGATTTTTATCCTACAAGAATACGATCTTGAGTTCTCTACTCCCAAAAGCAAGAAATCCCTCCTCCTATCTGAACTCATTACGTCTTTTCCCTTGGATGCTACAAATTTCCCCATCAATGAGGATTTCCCTGATGAACACCTCTTCTTCATCCCCTTTGATGACCTTTGGTACGACGACCTCCTCGTCTACCTTCATACACAAAATTTTGGGTCTCATCTCTCTTTAGATGATCATCGATGAATTTTCCATCAGCCCCCCCGATATCTCCTCATTAGAGACATTCTCTATCGATGTGACATTGACACCATTCTTTGGCAATGTCTTACCATTGACGAAGATGACAAAGTCTTGAACAATTTCCATAGCGGCACTTGCGGTGGTCACCTCTCAGGTATGTCCACCAACAAAAAAATAATTCAAGTAGGGTATTTCTAGCCCACTTTGTTAAATGATTTCATCCATGTTGTCAAGCGATGTGACAAATTCTAGCTTTATGTAAACAAAGAATGAGCTCCACCATCTCTTCTACACCCCATCATCACAACCGACCCCTTTTGTAAATGGGGCATAGACTTCATGAATTTCCATCCTCCATCAAACAATGGAAATAAGTACATTGCGGTGGTAGTGTATTACTTTACCAAATGGGCCGAAGCCATGCCCACATTTAATAACACCGCTGACACAACAACACATTTTTTCTTCAACCATGTCATTACTTGGTTCGGAGTCCCACTACAGTTAGCTTCCAATCATGGTAAACACTTTGAGAACAATATCTTTGCGGAAATCTCCTCAAAGTTAGGCTTCACACATGAGTTTGCCTCCCCATACTACCCTCAGTCCAACGAGTAGGTCAAGGATATCAAAAAATTCCTCAAAACCATGCTACAGTATACCATCAACAAACATAAGACCAATTGACATCATATGTTGTTTTCCACTTTATAGGCTTACGCACGACAGTCAAAACTTCCACCATTTTTACACTGTTCCACCTCGTCTAGGGGATCGAAGCCACCCTCCCTATTGAGTGCAAAATCCCCATGTTAGGCACTGCCATCGAGCTCTTACTTGGCACTTCTCAAATGGAGCAGCGCCTGCTGACCTTAGAGTTTCTTGATGAAGATCTTCGATCTTCATTAAAACACAATGAGGCAACTAAAATATGGTCCAAATCCACCTTCGACCACCATGTCAACCTTCGCTCATTCAACAGAGGTGATCTCATCTTAGCCTATGATATCACCCATGACACTATCAACCATTAGAAATTCGAGTCATTATGGCATGGACCCTTCATCATCCAACACTCCCTCACTAAAGGTGCCTACATCTTGGCCTCTCTAAAAGTATACCCTCTCAAAGAACCCATCAATGGGTTGTACTTAAAGAAGTTCTACACCTGAGCATAGCCCCCCTACCTTAGGTTTCTCTTTGTACACACTTGTATATTTTTTAGTCTTTTTTACCGCCACCACTCCTCATGTTTGATCTATCATCTATGTTATTGAAATATGCATCATCTATCATCCTACCACATCGGTTACACTGACGATGCTAGCCATTGGACCTAGAATCTCGCTTCGAACGCTTGGGCCCTCTATACTCCCTCACATGTCCTGCTCCACTCTAGTAAAATTTGTTTGGGCTTGGACACCAACAACCAAGACAAATACGACACCGTTATTGGTCTCCTCTCCGAGGCCAATCACCACCACATTCGACACCTTAGCGTTCTATTAGATTCCCATCTTTTCGTCCCGCAACTCAACAATGTATATCATGTTCACGATCCTTTCCTCTTTTGCAAATACTTGCAAGTTAGACTCCTATCTCGCAAAATTGAATCCATCACATTTACACATATTCCAATAAAACTTGATCAAGTAGCAGATCAAATGGCTAACCTAGTATTATATTGGCATTTATCATATTAAACAAACATCATATACATAGCATCACACATCTGTCAAAAAACATAGAATAGACATCATAAAACATAAAACAAAGAGACACGCTTGATCAAAATATATCCATATATATATCATCAAAGGTCATAAGTGTTTACAAAAAATATACATATACAATCACCCGTAGGCTCCTGAGTCCCCTCACCCATATGAGTACAAAAAATGGGTATCCAATACCTATACAAAACTGGGCCCATAAAATCATATATATACAAAATCGACACTCAAGGTGCCCCTAGAGCTCCTCCCCCCTAGGTCCTCTGTAAGTCGGAGGTACCCCACCAGTTGGAGGCCCTCCAACCCTATGAGGAAGTTGACTAGTCATTTATTCCCCTGCCACTGCTGCTCTATGGATCAGGGTACGCCACTCTGCTGGTACCCCCACGCACTGGTCCATGACCTCCTCATCCTAGATCTGGGTCCATATGCCCTCAGGCACATCATGTATAACCCACTTGAAACATATCCACAGATCCTCGAACATGACCCCGACATCTCCCTGTGGCTATCTCATTGGTCCAGCACCAGCGTCATCTCGTCGTTGCCTCTTTCCAACCCTTGGCTCAAAGGCGCCTGTCGAGATGAACCCTAGTGAGAAAGATCCCCGACAACCTCTACCTCTCTTCCTTAGGGTCCCACTTCTGTAAAACAACACTAGAGATAGTATGAGCATCCATATACATATATAATAAATTCTATCTATCAAAATCACAAAACATAAACAAATGAAACACATACCTCGTTGGTCCCAGTCCTCCCCAAGAGACAACACCATATCTAGGTCCTGCCTGTAGTCCATACCCGCATATGGATATCTTAGGATAACCTATGGCATATAACTCCACACACGATCCACCGTGGCTGTGAAATAGTGGCCACCCTCCCCACCTCCATGTCATCCCAACACATGGTCCCACCACATTAGTGATATCTCTCGTTGCCCCGCTGGCTCTAGTAGAATCCTCGGGTGCAACAAAGGCACCCTCTCCAAGAACCATGACACTAGAACATACCTGAAAGTAAATTCACCATATTCGTCTTGCCGACACTGGTTCAGCTGCACCATCATCTTGGTGTACATCGACACGTCCCATGCAAACAGGTCCCCATCCAGGACCTGCTCCACCACCCTTAGCTGACCACCAGTGATACTCTGAGTACCTAAGTATCTATAGATCCTCACCACCATAGCTACAATACACTCAGTCAAGAGGTCATCAATGGCCTTGATATGGATGACCAAAGCCGACATAGGGTTTGACCCAGTACAGTGGCGAGCCACCATGGTCTCCACCCGATCCTCCTCGAGAAGATGGGGATCAACAGACAAGGCCATATCATGGAATGGGAGCCCCATCAAGAAGTATACATCCTCAGTAGCATATAATGTCAACTGCTCCCCCCTCACGATGAATCAGTGCAGATCAGTGCTCCACATCCCAATTAGGTATTGAAGCAGGAACTCCTGAGATTATATCAAGGGGCAGTCGAAGAACTCTAGCAACCCGTAGGCTACAAAGTGTCTTTGTACGCTCGGCTGCTCCCTCACAACTTATTGTAACTGGTCCCAGTTACGCTCTCTCCAGTGGACCAACATATTTTTATGTGCTCTATTGATCACTTGCATCCACACATAAACATTTGATCAGCCTCATCATCCATCAAAAATCATAAAAATATCCAAAATTCACAACCCATTAGACTGCCCACAGTGCGTGGCTTTTCCCTAGATAGTTGCGCACATGTGCACACCTGTCTTTCATACAACTGCGCATTAATGCATAATTGTCTGACAAACAGTCGTGCATGAGTGCACAACTATTAGTTAGACATGCACGTATCTCATGTGTGCCTGTCTGTCCCACCCTTGCACCCACATGCGCGGTTGTGTCAAGCACAACCGCACATTATGTGTGGGAAATGAGGTTATACTCATGCACATATGTGCAGGTATTCCCCCTTTACCCACACATTGGTAGGACCCTACCCTTAAAACCCCCTATACGGTCATCTGTATAGACCCTACCTACAAACTATGAAATTCACAAGGTGCAGGATGATAGGAACACTAACTTGTCTCTCTTCGCTCTCGGATCAGTAGCCTCATGCTCCCACAATCTTGAAAACTCATCACATCTATCTCGTTAGCTCAACAACAATGAAAGGTACAAATGAGGTGGCATTGTGGGCCCACCATCCATATATATTCCATTTTTCCCAACTCCCACACTCTGTTACAGGAGCCCAGAGCCTCCATTTTATAATCTATTCTCAACCACGGGATCCTAATTCCACCATATACATAGTCACATTCCCTGGATCATCATCTGCACTTGGCCCCGAACGAGCATTTTTCTCATGTCACAGGTACACATGCTCACTTCCAGTTTTATCAAATAGTTGTTATATGATCTTTCTCATTAGATATTGTTCACGTTGGGTATTTAGTTTTCATGTGTGCAGGTACTTGTTCAACAAATCTTACATCCCCTTCAGGTATATGTTTCACACTGGCATGTAATGATTCCCTTTGTAAATCAATTACATATCCCAGTCAAACCCTATGACATTTACCTTTAGGGTCCCTACATTTGGCTCTGCAATATCTTCACCTTTATGGCATGAAGCAAAAGTGATGATTCTAGCAACAATAGAGAGAAAATCAAAGCCTCATCATACTAGGAATTAATAAGACAAAGCATAGATTTGAAGTCTATACTTGGGGTTATTAAAGCAACCCACTTAGTTAAGTCAAATTTAGTATTCTCATTAGTAGGATGATTCCCGAGCTGACCTGAAGTGTTCAAAGGTTGTTACCATTATGGTGCCAAATCCTTATGTTCCTTGGGTTAGCCGGGTCAGGATAGGATTGACCTATCCCTAGGTGAGAGATACTTCGGTTGTATGGAGAATGTGATCACAACTGAGAGGCGTTTAGTTATATACCCTCTTCTCATGCCGGTTCCGCTCCCGACTTTACCTTTTCACTCTACCACATTTTGGTACTATCATCCGATAGAACTCTCCCCCACATGAGTTATCCCATTCATAGTTCCCCCTAGTAACTTGACACTCATGTTTCTTTCACCCCCAAAGTATGGGAGTCTCGATAGTCTTATTCACTTCCGAGAATGAACCCCATACTTCTTCTCATCATATTGCTAACCTTCCCAATGGACTCCCAGTTCATATCATCTCGGTTCTATTCACTGCATCTCCGCATTTTCATTATCCCTCCATCTCATTCCCCCATTAGTTTTCCCATCTGCAAATTTTCCTCCATCCATTTACCTAATATAGAAACCCATCCATTAGGCCCCCACCCTCCACCAGTTCTCTTTCACAACTTGCGCTCTACACGGACCAAGCCATATTTCATTGGGGAACCCATTTTTGTATATGTATACTCAACCCAAATTGTTCTTTATTTCTTTGGTAATTGTATAAATCCTTTGTTTCCATCATATATATATCTTTTTTGTCATCATCCTTGATGGCCTTCTTTTCTTGGCAGAGAAACCCATGTCTCCCTTGATTGGGGCATCCACTCTTTTTTCATATTGACATCACTAACAAACCCTGAGTATTCCAAGTCCATGTACCCATGATATCTGAGTTTTCCCAATTTGTTAGCCTCTGACACAATTTAACCCCATATCTAGTCGTCCCTTTGACAATAAATCCAATTTTACGGTTGTTTCCATCCATCCTTCAAAATTCCCCAACCAAGGGTAGTCTTGAGTCCCACCGCATCTTGACTTCATTCATGTTACTCGTCAGTACTTGATATCATCTATTACTCAGTGGATTTCATGAAGCCTTGTGTTTCTTTCCTTCATGTCTCCCTTTCTATCGACATCATCACAGTTTCCAGAAGGGAGACAATGTCTTGACTCTCATTACATTTTCAATAAGGAGTCTCGAAAGAAAGAGAGAGAATCATTATTGTTTTCTGATTTCGTTGACCCCATAACATTCGACTTCAACAAACTCCCATGTTACGGTGGGTCTTACTATGAAACTATTGCATTTGTTTCATACCAGTCGAAGACCTTTGTTGGCATAGGGGCAGACCTAGGGTTCAATGCTTAACCATGCACCAACAAAACCTCAACTACTGGTCCTTTTGGCAACACCTGTGAAGTAGGCGAAGTCTCACCTGAGGTAGAAGGAGGGGGGGTTACAGGACGCAGGTGTCTGTAACCAAGATGGGACATAGCTCTGTGATACTAACACTTTGTAGGGGTTTTGTTAACACTTAGGAAGTGACATGCATTAGTTTATTCACCTTATTAACATCGCAGAACATAATCTAAGATAGATCTAGCGCAATAACAAAAAAATATTATGCACCTTAAACACCTAGCACTTGGCACTGTGGATCAAATCTAGAATTTTAACATAAGTCACACCTTTAAGAAACACATACATATTCATTACACATTTAATATAATAACTAAGAAAAACATAACATAAATAACATTGCACAAAGAAAACCATGAGACACCAGATATACGTGGTTCATCCCAGTGTGGGGCTACGTCCACCAACTGCTTCGCCTCTTTATTATTTTCTTGAATCTTACATTCATTCACTCCTGTGAACTAAGCCACAGAGTCAAGCTTCACACCAGACAAGAGATATGTGCACTGAGCACCATATCCTCCTTCCAAAGCTAGGTTAGATGCACATAGCCACAACCCTATATCATAACACTTGCACCTTCTACAAAATCATAACCACATACATACATTCCTTTGCACAAAGAAACTCTATTCACACAGAACTAGATTTACTTCACTTGCCAGCTACTTCTACTTCTACAATATTCTTTATTTATATCTGACAACCCCTTACAATAAGGCCTAAACATGGGAAAATCCCATGGGCCGACATCCCCTATAACTCATTACAAAAACCATAAAGGACCCTTTACTGGGTCCACTTATCCCTCAAAATCGATGAGATCCATGATCTCAACTCCGCCTGGGCAGTCCTTCTTCGAACAATGTGTCGAAGTCAAAAAGTGGGCCAAATCTGACCAAGGCTTCCTCAAAAATTTGTCGAGGGCCAACAGGCCCCCAACACTCACCTATGACTCGTCTGGACTCACTCAGGTCTGGATAGTGTTGCTTCGAAAGCCTTGAGATTAACACAATCTGCCTCAACTTTCTATTTCACCTAAGCCTCCTTCTCAGCGAGATCCTGGATCGTCTACTCTGTAATATGCCCTTCTAGGCGTTGTTCTACTGATGCAACCATTTGATATAGTTGTGAGCCTTGTCCATCAATTTCTTCAAACACCTTGCAGGCTTCATCCTGCACAGGTTGTAGCTTCTGCATGACTTCCATTACGTTACCTTGGAGGGCAGTGATATGTTGTTGTACTGTGCACTTCTCCCGAGATCTCTTCATTCTTTCTACTGCGGTGAGAAGCTTCATCTATGCTTGCACTAAAAATGCCTACAGTTGAACCTCATGTAACTGCGCTTCCAGCTTCCTTAGCTCTGGATCCTCGGTGAGGCATTCATATGTCTGGGCACTTTGTTCACTTAACTATTTACATTATGAAGTGAGGGCTCTTATTCTTGCTACTATTTTTTTAGCGGTCTCCTCCCTTTGGTCACACACCTCCTGCAGGGTGCTCAGTACTGTTTAGGCCTCCAATTCTGTTATCCTAGCCTAAAGCTGTTGGAGGGTCTCAACGAGCTTCAATACTTGAGCTTTGACTAACTCCTTCTCCTCCTGTGCCAAGCTTGGAACCAAGCGATATGATTTACTTACCACTTCTTTGACCAAGGCATGCTCTACGAGAAGCTGCTCCTTTTCCCTCTGTAGCTAGGATTTTTCCTCCTGAAATTTCACCTACAACTCTGCTTTCTCACTTTCCTGGGCTGCTACATTGTCCTACACTGCTTGTAATTTCACTAGGACTTTAGCCTTATCCTTTTTGAAGTCTTCTGTAGCCTTCTCCTTCTCTTTCTACAATTTTTGGAACCAAGATTCTATTGCATCCACAATCCTTTTCAATTGGGTTGGTTCATCCCCCAATTTTGCAATCTGTGACGAGTGCTGAAGGAAAATCTTGTTGCAGACAGGTAGATCTCCTCAAAGAGCTAGACTCTTAACTCTAAGAAAGAAAGTGCTTATCATGGTCACTGACTTCCTTTTAGGTCTACACAAACTAATGCATGAAGAGGAAGGAGGAAAGACGTACCTTTTACTGGTGTTTGTCCTTGCACGCTCTGAGTTGAACTCCAATCTTGAGCTCCTCTATAAGCCCTGTAGACAAACAAAGTACAACCACTTCCTATTCTATCAAGATTAGTTCGAAGCAGACCTATCTACTTAAAGACAAATTCATGTAATGTCAAACACAAATTAGAAAGAAACAGGCCAAGCATATTACATTAATGAGGACAAAATGTTACTTACAACCATAGTTGGAATGTAGCAGTTTCGTCAAGTTCTCCTTCCCTAACCCTTGCTCAAAAGCTCCATGATCGGAATGACGATAGCTTCATTGATTAGCCTCCACTTCACTGTGTGTTTCCTATGAGATCATAGGTTTCATGCTTCTCATCCCTTCTCCAAATATCACTTATGAGATCATAAGTTTGGTATGATTCTTCATCCAGATCTCCCTTTCACCATGAGAAAGCTTGCTTATATAGCCTTAGAGAGGCTCCACCACTTGAGATATCATTGGGGTGAGTTGAGGATTTTCCTCCTTGAGTTAGGGATCTTCCCTAAGATCATGGCTGGACTAGGGGTTTGAATCCAACTGCCTTCCAAGATTGAAAAGATCTTTCCCCCATTCTTCTCAACAAACCAACTGCTATCCAGAATAGGTAGCACTCCCTTAAAAAGGCTGTCAGAGCGTTATAACACTCCATAGCAAGGTTTAGGGGGGATCCAACACTCCCAAAAGTAGTAGCGCTCCTCCAAAAGGGCAGAGGTAGTATTATAGCGCTCCCATATAGTGTATAGGGGGGCGCCAACACTCCTGAGAGAGGTATAGGGGAGCGCTCTCCTCCAAAAACTTAGTTTTTTGGGTTCTTTCAGATGGCAAGAGGTTCATAAGCCTAGTTAACCATTCCTCCTCTTCCAAATCAAGTGTTTGATGTGTGTCAAGTGTCCTTCTCATGTCGTTATAGGCACGACATAGGCATAATGGCAGTATGCTTTCCTTGGAACTTGAGACACTTGTGAGAAAAATGCGACACTTGCGACACTTGTAATGACGACACTTGCGACACTATCAAAGTGAGTAATTTCGATGTGTAACAGATTTCCCCCCAAGGTATGAAGTTAGAAGACAGGAACTGATAACTGAAATGCTTTGTAGACTTTCAAGCAAGGGTATAGATGCAGAGAACCTGATAGAAGCTGCACACAAAACATCCAACAAATATTATGACATGTTTCAAACCCAAGGCAGGCATACCTATGCTTGGGTGATAAAGACTTGCAAGATATGGCTGCCATAAAATACACTGCGAATCCATAATTGTATTGATAAAAAGGTATAGCCACTGAAAATACATTCTGGATCTATACTCCCATGACCTGAACTAATTGTAGCCATGAAGAATACATAGTGGATCTGCGAGATGACAAGACATAGCCACGACCAATACAAAGTGGATCTATGTAACAATATATGTGTCATTGTTCAAGAGAAACTCCTTCGCAACCTAGGCAAAGTACATATCAGAGTGATCACTCAACCTAGGGTCTTCTTACCAATCCCGTTGTAGTACAAATCTAACCATGTGAATAGATGTCCTGATGTCGAACATGGTAGAAACCACTTGATTACTGGTCAATGATGTAAACCGTTAACAAGTGCGAGGGAGATCATCATTGATGTCAATGATTCCCAAGGTACCCTAGTACATTCCAACTAATGTGAATGGATGAGATGAAGTCGAAAATCCATGGAATCATTCGATCAGAGGTCAATGATGTAAACCTACTGTCGAATGTGAGGAGGCCTGCCATTGTGGCATGCAGGTCCTAAAGTACTAACTAGTTTCTAAGTCTAGTTCCTAGATAATGTGTTGAAGTCGACATGAATAGACTCATCGAAGGAGGGCCTTGATGTATCCCCCATCAACGACATGAAATAGACACAGAGATGTAATTTGGTAGATCAAATGAACATGGGCTGACACGGGTATTGAGACAAGATATTTGTGATGGATGACTCTCAAGGCGGATACTTCCCTTGAACAATGAGGCACAACAGCAGAAACATGACATGGACCAAAACTTGATGATGCAATGGATATCGTGACTTTCGTCGGGTGACCCAAAGGAGTAAGAAAAACTCAGAGGATTGGTTCAGTGCAGAGGTTTAGTGGATTAAAATGTGTGCAAAGACAAAGTGCTGTGTTCAAGGATGACTCTAAGAGTTACTTGGTAATGTTCTCAAAAACTGCTTGGCTTGCTTCTTTCAATTTTTTCCCCCATCCAGATAGACGAGTACCTCCTTTTAATTTAACGAGTTCGAGGAGGGTAACACATGATCGATATAACTTACCTTCGGTAAGTCCCTCTTCCTTTGTTTAATGAACTGGAAGAAGTAAGGGTTCGATCCCATTTGGGCCTGTCGATGTTTTGTTTAGCGAGTCCAAAGACAGAAAACTTGAAGGTTTTTCGTGATTATAGAGTCTGGAAAAACACTTAAAAGAGAACTCTCTCAGTTCCTTTTTCGTAAAGTAGTCTGATGAGACCAAAAAAGAGATAAACTATCGCTCAACAGATGTTTTCTTCAAATACTTTAACGAGCGTGAAGAGAACAAGGTCGCTCGACAATCTTTTCATCTTAAGAGAGTCTGAAAAGAACTTAAAGGTGACTCCAATGTTGTCCTTTTTCGTAATGTTAGTCTCGCGAGGCTGAAAAAGAGATAAATTATCACTCGAAAGATGCCCTTTCAAACCTTTTAATGAGTGGTAAAGGAAGCAAGATCACTCGACAATCTTTTCATGTTTAGAGAGTCTGAAAAGAGCTTAAAGGAGACTCCAGGGGGTTCCTTTTTCGTGTATCCATATAGGTCCGAAAAAGAGATAAAAGTCTACCCAGATGCATTCTCATGTATTTACAAGCACGAGACATAACAAAGACTAAGCTCGGTATGCCCCCAGCATGAAATCTAGTGGCTTAACTCCAGAAATATCATCAAAGGCTGGATACATGCCCTCCAAGCTTCAATTCATTCACCGGCTCGATGGTCGTCACCAATTTCTCTAGTAGATGAGAAAAAGGAGAAGGGTGGATGAAAAGAATGTTCAAGAGAGATGACTGTTTCATTTCTTAACAAACTTGAAACATGAAAAGAACTATGCTCAAGGCCTCTGTTTCATTTTTTAACGAGCTTTCCACAGAGAGGAGAAACTATGCTCGTGGTTTTGTCTGGATCATGGCTTCCAAGAGGATAATGCTCTGGAAGGGTACCATGTCAAAGGATAAAACACGGTCATGGCCTCCAGGAGATCTTCGTTGGATGGAAGATAATCACTCGAGAAGGAACACATGTCGAGGGTCGTGATAGGAGGAAGGAGATCAAGCTCCAATAATCCTACCGAAGAAATCACCATGTCCACGACCGGATCCAAATCGTCATAAGTTGAAATCATGGGAGATGACGAAAAATAAACAACAGGAGGGGAGATAGACTGTATATCTTCCTGAATTTCTTCACGAGGGGGAAGAAAAGAGGATCGGTGACGGTTACGATCTCGAGGCAACTTGTCAATACGAAGCATTTCTGGAAGAGATTCATCAAAAGGAAAAATTGGGGAAATGTAGTCTATTGTCGACGACAAGGAACTCAACCGTGATTGCATCGAGGAAATGTCAGGCGCCAATAGATGTTGGTCATTCGACGAGGGAGAAGTGGATGGGATAGAAATGTATGATGTTTTGGCTGGATTAAGTGGCATGGTGTCACTTAGTGCATCGAATTCCAATGGACAAGATACAATCCAAGGGTTAGATGATTCCAAAGATTGATAAGCCACGGTCAAAATCATATCGACGGTGGCAATATGATGTGTAGTCGGTGGAAGTGGTGTAGGGAAGGTACCCATGAGGCTAGAATATTTCAGTAAGCCAACACCAACGCTTTCATACGTGATCTTGTGGTCTCCCAAGAAAGGAATATTGTTGGTAGTGGGAGCGCGAGCATCGGTCGTGCATAAATCCAACTGATCAACAGTGACAATTTTGCCCCGATGAGGAAATTGTACACATCGAAAGACTGACGAGGCAACGACAGTCATAGCATAAAACCAACTTCTTCCAAGTAACAAGTTGTAATCGAGGGGAGCATCGACCACCTCGACATCAACAATAACCGTTTTTCCACCCAATTGGATGGGCAAGGATTGTAGAAGCCCATGGGGATGAAAACCTCGTCCGTCGAAGGCGTGTAGCATCGTTGGGGATTTGTTGAGTGTTGGTGATTTTAAACCTTTCCAGCATGCCAAATAGATGACATAAGTCGAGGCTCCCTCATCTAGAATAGTTTGGTTGATTTGTTGATTGTGAACAAAAACATCAACTTGGAAAGCAAATTGGTGGGAGAGTCGAGACACATAATTGTCCAGTTTAAACATGATCTGATTGGACGACTCAGGATCAACAATGCCAAGAGCGGTCAAGAGCTTTCTATGTTGACTGGGGCAGTGCTGTAGAACTTCTAACGTAGACATAGCACATGGTGCTTGAGCCAAATCTTCAACAATGTTGTAGTTCTGGGCAGCACGTGAACTAGGATTAAAGGTAACTTTACGTATAGTGCTCTTAGGAGGGCGTAAGATAGAGTTGAACGTGGGTTTCTCAATCTGGAGTGGTCCAGATGGAGGATTAAATGATGGAAGACTAATGGAGGATGATGATGGATCTGGTAAAGTACCGGTACCGTTAGTGTCTTTTCCTTTATCAGGGTTACCCGGTGTGTCATATGTCTTAGAGCGAGTGGTCAAATCGATCCCATTAAACATATAAATATGTGCACTCGACGAGGCCTCATCATTAGGATCACTAGAACTGCCCCCAGGAGAGGGGGTTTGAGCTACCATGGATTGCTGCTGTGGAAAAGGCTGAGTAAGCCTAGTGGGTTGTGGCTTTCCTTGGAAAATTTTGGCCACTTCATTGCGAAGTGGACAATATCGAGTGTAGTGATCATCACCACAAATGATACACGGGAATTTCAGTTTCCGTTGTGGTTTCTTTTCTGTAGTAGGTGTTTGATTTTTGGGTTGTTCATTATTATTTTTTGATTTATTCTTTGTCTTCTTATTACCTCTGGATTGTTGTGAAGGGGAAGATTGAACTACATTCACCTAAGATATCTGAGTTTGAGGGGAGGTAGAGGAGGGTGTAGTCGATTTTGAAAAAAAATGAGTTTTGACGGAACTGAAACACCATCCGCATGAGATGAGGATGATGGCTTAGAAGGATCGATATTAGCTCGAGCAACATTCGAAAGAAAATCATACAAAGTACCAGATTGGGAATAAACCAAATCTAAGTACTAAGCCCGAGCGATGGCTTGTTCCTCTGTGACCGCACCACCCATAGCGACATCGCGAGCGATTGGGGGTAACAATGATTTAGTAAACCATTCCGCCAATAGTATGTCAGGAATGACTGCCTTGATCATCCTTCATCGTCACCTCCACTCATGAATATGGTCAGAGATATGCATAGAGTTAGTTTGACAAAGGGAGGTCAAGAGTTCAGTACCCGTCTCGTGGCGAATAGGCAGTTGAAAGTGCGTGAGGAAAGACATGGCAAGGGAATTGAAATCATGAAAATAAGCACATCGTAGTTCAATATACCACTTTGTTGCCGAACCGGTAAGTGTTAGCTAAAAAAGACACAAATGTATAGAATCATCCATGAGGGAGTTTGATGAACACCACAAATGGAAAGTCATCTCATGGTTGTTCAGATCTTCGCCAGGGTTTCCGTCAAATTTCGGAATATCAGAAGGAAGTTTAGCTGGAATGACTGGCCAAACCGGTGAATGAGAAATAGGATCATTAGTTAACCGAGACAAGTCTGGGAGATCCAGAGTCGCAAGGAAAGGTAGCTGTCGGTTAATGTGTGAATGATACTGGTGGGGCATAGGAACACCAGTAAGACCATAAACTAGGTTAGGTGGATAGTGGTAACTAGTGGGTCCTCCTACATACGGTTGTTGCTAGCCAGGATAAGAAGGATTCGATGGTGCATGAGAAACATTGGCATAACCCGGTGGGTTCTGAACATTATAGGTCAGGTGATTTATTTGCCTGTGAGGAGGATAAACATGTTTCCCTTGAGAATGGTAAGGAGTAGATCACAGAGGAGGATACACATGAGGCCCATGAGGAGGATAAGACTATGGTCCTAGAGAACTCCAGGTGGTGTTTTGGATTCCGCCTAGATAAGATTGTCCGTAAGATGTTCTGGAAGGGACAGGATTGGATACTCCTCCTAGTGGGTTATTATACAAGTTCCCCCCAAGGTGGGGTTGGGTAAAAATTCCTCCTGAAGATACTCCCCAGGATTGTGAAGGGTTTCCAACAAATGAGGGTTTCCCCCCTGCTAGCGGTGGATTTACGACCGAGGTGTGACTGGAAAACGGAGGTTGCCCTCCAGGAGGAGTATGAAAAGTGGGCTGTCCCCCAGGAGGGGTAGGCCTGCCATGGAAAGGTATTCCTTCAGGAGGGAAAGGTTCGTTGGATGGTGGTTTCCCTCTAGCCGGTTGTGTTTGGCCAGTAGGGGTCTACGTTCTCGGGTGAGAAGATATCCCAACAGGATCATGTGGAACATGTGGAGCTGTAGAGTAAAATCTTGTAGAAATGGGGGTAGAGATTGAAGTGCTTTGGGGATGAGTAGAGGTGATGAGTCCAACATTAGGATGGACTTGTGCTGGTGTAGCAGTAGGGTGAATAACCTGATCAACTGGGTGATTCATGGTTTGACCGGATGGTCCTGTTTCACTAGGAGGGTCATGAGCTTGAAAGGGTTGTCGAAAGCATTCGAAATGTTCATAGAGATCGCATATCGATGAAGTCCTCCATACATAATGAGTAGGTGTGGGATTGGTTTCTACTGTGGTGCTAGGACAAACAAGAGTCCTATACTCGTCACCAAAGATCAGTTCTGTGGATCCCATATATGTTTCGGTAAATATCCTCTCCGATAATCGTGGGATCTCTTCATCTATGACGTTCCCAAGGGAGTCTAAATGAACCAAAAGTGGTTCGAGAGGGTTACTGACACAGATGTAGTGGGATTTTCAACCGTGGCCAAAGTGCCTTATGAGTTATCTAACGGAGGAGAAATAGCACTTCCAGCGTCAGATTGATTTACTACCTCTCTACGGTAGTTGTCTTATGGAGGGTTAGGAGGTAAGGGTTGATAGCCTTCCGGAGGTAGCCCTTGCATCCTACGTGATCGACGAAGACCTTTATCATATACGGGCTCAATTGTGGAGAATAACAGAACACGCTGAAAATATAGGGCCAACTAACAAAAAGAAACAACATACGCTAATAAAATCTAGGAATCAACCAAGCAGACAAAAACTTCTCTCGATGATCGTACTAGTTGGTGATGAAATCCAACGTCGCGTGATCAAGTCGAGAAGGGGATGGGATATGGTGGAACAATTACAATGGTGACCTGCTTAACAAGCTTTCACCTTGGTGCAAGCTTCCACGTAGTAATTGTGGATTTACCCTCCAAGGAGCCTGAGTGAGTTTTACCAATGTCTGTTCCAGGTACAGTGAGACTTCCCTTCACCGTCACCTTGTGTAAGTACCTAAAGATTATGGCAACTAAAGACACCATTTCACAGTGAGTCCCTGGGCGGGTACAGTCGAAAATCCAATCCAAAACGTATGGCCAGGATAACAAGTCCGAAATCAACCCAAGAGGCTCCCACACATAATCGTGGGTATACCTCCAAGTGACCCCCAATATACGATTCGACCACTACAAACAGTTGAACCATGGAGGGATAATCTCCGTAATTCACCTGAATGTAAACTCGTGCGTAACCCCTGTGTGAGAGGGGGATCCTAGAAAACCAATACGACAATTGGATTTGACTCTCCCTAGCTGAGGATGCTAATGTTTGTTTTGAAAACTTTGGAGAGTTGTATTCACAACCTAATCCAAAGTGCTAACCCTAGTCTAATGTTGGTGGAAGATCCTAAAAAACAAAAATGTTCTAGATAATTTTTAATTAGCGTTTGTTTTACAACTGTTCTTTACTCAAAGGGTGCACGAAAGTGAAACTGATGGAATGAGGACTCAATTCCCAAAAAGATGCATGAAAGATGATAAGAAATCGTTTCTTTTCAATGAACGCCTATTTAAGGGAAAGAGAAAGAGTCGTTTTCACTTTCAAACATTAATATGAAATGTCCTCAATCAATTGGTTCTCAGTCAAATCCAATGCAATGCTAAAACATTTTCAAAAACGCCTTCTAATATGCAAACCAATCACTAATATGTGTCTTTTGTCGTTTGTATGCGAATGATGATTAATTCAATGCAAAGACTTCTCCTGCTAACTACCCTTTCAGATCAATGAGATTCAGACAAGTATGATCATATTTCGCACACACAACACACACCCTCTTGTTGTGATTGAAACAAGAAGAAAACATAAAACAAAAGATAACAAATCAAAATCAAACAATTCACACAAAAGAGAGATGTTTTAAGAACAATGACCTCAAAGAACTGAACAAGATGATTCACCGATTGTTGATGCCCTTCACCAGAGTTCCTGCTCAGTCGGATAGGGGAGAAAAAAGTAGTGGATGCCACCAAATATGAACAAAAAGGTTCTTATTCCTCATAAGGAAGAGGGTCAAATGTCATTAGGAAGATGTAATGAAGCATCAATAAGATGGACAAAGGAAAAAACAAACACTGATTTGCAAAAAACACAATTCTGGAAGGTAATTTTGCAAAAAAGAGGCTGGCGCTCTGGTGTAAGGGCCACCAGAGCATTATAAATCTCTTTTTGAGGCTTCCAGGGATTGTTGGTGCTCTGCTAACATGGGCACATGGGCGCCAGGCTTAAAAAACTCATAAAAATGTCCAAAAACCCAAAATTTTAGTCAAATTTTGACAGTCAAGTTGAATGTGATGGGGTAAAGAGTCAATCAGCATATGAAATCAAACATATGGGGTAAACAAGGTTTGAAAACAACAAATGGTAAGACAAGGTCTATGAGGAAGACCAAAACTGAAAAGTTTTGATTCGTCCCCAGCGGAGTCGCCAGGAAAGTTGAAGGAAAATCTTCCTGCGGACATGTAGATCTCCTCAAAGAGCTAGACTCTTAACTCTAAGACATAAAGTGCTTATCATGGTCACTGACTTCCTTTTAGGTATACACAAACTAATGCATGAAGAGGAAGGAGGAAAGACGTACCTTTTACCGGTGTTTGTCCCTGCACGCTCCGAGTTGAACTCCAATCTTGAGCTCCTTGATAAACCCTGTAGACAAACAAAGTACAACCACTTCCTATTCTATCGAGATTAGTTCGAAGTAGACCTATCTACTTAGAGACAAATTCATGTAATGTCAAACACAAATTAGAAAGAAACAGGCCAAGCATATTACATTAATAAGGACAAAACGTTACTTACAGCCATAGATGGAATGTAGTAGTTTCGTCAATTTCTCCTTGCCTAACCCTTGCTAAAAAGCTCCACGATCGGAATGACAATAGCTTCGCTGATTAGCCTCCACTTCATTGTGTGTTTCCTATGAGATCATAGGTTTCATGCTTCTCATCCCTTCTCCAAATATCACTTATGAGATCATAAGTTTGGTATGATTCTCCATCCAGATCACCCTTTCACCATGAGAAAGCTTGCTTATATAGCCTTGGAGAGGCTCAACCACTTGAGATATCATTGGGGTGAGTTGAGGATTTTCCTCCTTGAGTTAGGGATCTTCCCTAAGATCATGGCTGGACTAGGGGTTCGAATCCAACTGCCTTCCAAGATTGAAAAGATCTTTCCCCCATTCTTCTCAGCAAACCAACTGCTGTCCAGAATAGGTAGCGCTCCCTTAAAAAGGCTGTCAGAGCATTATAACGCTCCCTAGCAAGGTTTAGGGGGGCACCAACACTCCCAAAAGCAATAACGCTCCTCCAAAAGGGCAGAGGTAGTGTTATAACACTCCCATATAGTGTATAGGGGGGCGCTAACACTCCTGAGAGGCATAGGGGAGCGCTCTCCTCCAAAAACTCAGTTTTTTGGGTTCTTTCAGATGGAAAGAGGTTCATAAGCCCAGTTAACCATTCCTCCTCTTCCAAATCAAGTGTTTGATGTGTGTCAAGTGTCATTCTCATGTCGTTATAGGCACAACATAGGCATCATGGCATTATGCTTTCCTTGACACTTGCAACACTTGTGAGCAAAATGCGACACTTGCGACACTATCGAAGTGAGTAATTTCGATGTGTAACAACGAGGAAGGTGAAGACGATGCAGTAGGTACTGTGCGGACCAAGTGAACAAATTGTTGTACTTCCTTCAATTCCTTCTAGATTATTCCATATAGATATTCCTGCTTCTCTTCGTATCTCTGAAAGATGTCCTCATAAGCATCCTCCATAGCTCTGTGGACCATAATGATGTCATCCTTAGTGAGAGTGGCCTCCAAATAGGGCTTATTAGCGCACGTCTTCTTCCTTGCTGAGGGTTTATTTGGAGAAACCTTCCTCTTTTGTGGTGTCACTGTCCCAGTAGGGGGATCTTTAGGCGGTGTAGCTTCATCTCCTCCTTTCTCTTATTCTATTTCATCTCCTCCTCCCCATCCTTCTTCTTCGTCTTATCCTCCTACTAGTGATTCAGACCCATTATCTCCATAAGCATTGTCCTCCTCATCGCTCTCTATATCCTATAATTCCTCCTATTTTTTATTCTTCTTCGTCCCACTAGACTGTCTGACATGCTCAAAACGTGTGACTATGGGGCTTCCTATGGTGTTAGTGTCGAATAGTTTTGCATCAACAATAGGTACAAGAAATTCCTTCGGCCACTCCTTTGTAATATGATCCATATCTTCATCTATCAGTTTGTAGTACGAGTGTAGTTCTTCCTGGTTCTCATCTCTGCGCGCGGTGATGTAGATGAAATGAGGATCAACGCATAAATTTAACTGTTGGTATTATGTACGAAACACTGCATTGGATTGCCACTGCTTCGTCATGTTGTTGGTGTACCACAGGGTGGAAAACCGAGCGACCAATGGCTCTAAGGGTTCGATATTTGGGAAGGTGGCTCCTTCATGCATTTTCCAAGCGACAAATGCGATCAAAATGATCAACCGTCCATAATGGAATTCATATCCCAAGTCCTATGCTTTGTGGGAATCCTTCTCTAGCTCATTGACGAGGTAGTTCTCCTAGTTCATCTGCATTCCCTCCACACATTTTTCTGCGAGGTCCACCATGAATTGAGTGACCTATGTGGGGTGGTTCTTCCTCATGAGCTTTCTAGCTAGAAGTTGGCAAGCAAGGTGCACTACGCCATCCTGTATAGAGGCTACCTTGTAACCTTGCTTTCCTTTTTCAACTTCTTTGTAAGATTCCTTGATGCGCTGCTCCAGGGAACAGTCCAAGGCCTTCCCTAGATAAAACTGCTAAGGATTAGGTCCCTTTATGTTGGCTGCGGAGCCTATTTATCTTCCTGATTCAAAGGTCTTTTTTTTTTCAGCCGTGTTTATACCCCATGAAGACTTTACACCCCAGAAGTATGTACATTCTTCCACATGGGGGAGTGCAGAGGGGTGTTACCCCCTCTGCAGGGTCTGGGGGAAAGCGGTCCCCCGCTGGGGGTTCCGGGGCGAAGCCCCTGAAGGAAACATTTCCTTGTAAATGTTTATTGTAATTTCATTGTAAATCTAGACTGTCCATTATAAGGTCGCATATCTAACGGTAGAAATTATGTTAGGGTTTTTTTCCCTAGAAGGAAACCCTCTTTTGAGAGGGAAATGTATTGCGGCTTTGTATTATTGGGAATATTGTATTATGAGAGAAGAGACTGTGACATAAAGAAGAGGAAGTTACAACGGGTTTGTTGTAGGTTGTATCCCTTCATATGATGGATATTAATAAAGAAAGGACCTGACAATTTCGCTGGTGGACGTAGCCCACATTGGGTGAACCACGTAAATCTGTGTCTCTATTGTATTGTGTATCTTTTGTGTTTTATTTCCATATTTGTTTTATTTTATTGCTCCACGGTCTTGTTTTTCTAACAACTGGTATCCGAGAAAAAGGTAACTCACAGGAAAAGAGGGTTCCTAGTTCGAGTGTCGAAAGATGGAAAGTTTAGGGTCGAGAAATTTAACGGCTAAAACTACCATTTATGGAAGATGCAGGTTGAAGATTATTTATATCAAAAGGATCTATTCCTACCATTGGGCGGAATAAAAAAGAATCTGACGGCTATGAAGGACGAAGAATGGGAGATTCTTAACAGACAGGCTCTAAGAACGATACAACTGAGCTTGGAAGCGTTGGTGGATTTCAATATTTTGAAAGAAAAGACAACGAAGGATCTCATGGACACATTGGCTAAACTGTATGAAAAACCCTCAACATCCAATAATGTATTTCTAATAAAGAGATTATTTAATATGAAGATGTCAGAAGGTGGGTCTGTTGCAGATCATTTAAATGATTTTAATATGGTTACTAATCAACTAAGTTCTGTAAAAGTGGACTTTGATGATGAGGTTAGGGCTCTTCTAATCTTGTGCTCATTGCCAAAAACATGGAACGGCTTGGTCATGGCTGTAAGTAACTCTGTCTCTGGTTCAAATACTTTAAAATTTGATGATGTTGTTGGTGTTATCCTTAGTGAGGAAATGCGACGGAAAAGCACAAGTGAGACATCAGGTAATGCCTTGAACATGGAGAACAGGGGAAGACAAAAGGATAGAGGAAAGGGCCTAGGGAACTGCGAGAATTCTAGGAAGGGAAGATCCAAGTCCAGGCTTGGAAATATAGAGTGTTGGAATTGTGGGAAGAAAGGACATCTGAAGAAAGACTGCAGAGCTCCAAATAAACAAAGATATCAACAACAAGAGACAAATCAGGAAGCAAATGTAATAGGTGATGTGTTACAAGATGCTTTGATTCTTTCTATAGATAATATTTATGAGTCTTGGGTAGTAGATTCAAGGGCCTCATTTCATGCCACACCCCATAGGAAACATTTTCTAGATTATGTTCAAGGTGATTTTAGATAGGTTCATTTGGGTGATGATGCACCATGAAAAATTGTTGGAATGGGAAAGGTAAAAATAAAGCAACGCAATGGAAACCAATGGTTGTTGAAAGAGGTAAGACATGTTCCAGATTTAAGGAAAAATATAATTTCAACGGGGCAATTGGAAAGTGAAGGTTGTATATCCATATTTACAGATAAGACGTGGAAGGTCATCAAAGGATCATTGGTGATACCAAAAGGAGAGAAGGTAGGTACATTGTATTTATGTATTGTTAATATTGACTCTTCTATCTCTTTATATTCTACAAGAGTGGATACAACACTATGGAATCATAGGCTGGGACACATGAGTGAGAAGGGAATGAAGATACTTCACAAAATAAATTTGTTGCCATATCTTAAAAAAATTGATTTGGATTTCTGTGAGCATTGTGTTTATGGAAAACAAAAGAGAGTCAGATTTCTCAGAGTCGAAAAAGAAAAGAAGAATGAAAGGTTAGAGTTGATGCATACAGATGTATGGGGACCAACTCAGGTATCATCTCTTGGTGGCTCTCGTTATTATGTTACTTTTATTGATGATGCAACTAGAAAAACTTGGGTTTATTGCATTCGACAAAAATCTGATGTTTTTATACTTTTAAGAAATGTAAAGCTTTGGTTGAGAATGAGACAGGAAAAAGTTTGAAGTGTCTCAGATCAGATAATGGAGGTGAATATTGTAGCAAGGAGTTTGATTATTACTGTTCATACCATGGGATTTATAGAGAGAAGACAGTTCCAAGAACACCACAAGAAAATGGTGTGTCAGAAAGGATGAATAGGACAATCATGGAGCATACAAGGAGTATGAGATTGCATGCTGGTTTTCCCTTACAGTTATGGGTCGATGATGTAGATATTTTTGTTTACTTAATAAACAGAGGACCTTCAAGCTATTTGGACGGTATAAATCCAGAGGAGGAATGGACAGGAAACAAGGTAAACTATTATCTTTTGAAAACTTTTGGTTGTGAAGCATTTGTCCATATTGATAAAGAAAATAGAACAAAGCTTGAGGCAAAATCCAACAAGTGTACCTTTATTGGGTACAGTGTTAATGATTTTGGTTACCGCTTATGGGATTATGAAAATAAAAAAATCATTAGGATTAGAGATGTCATATTCAATGAGAAGGTCATGTACAAAGATCAGTTGCAGGGAAAGAAACAGGAAAAAGAAAAACAAGAATACACAGTGCTTGTGAGATCACTGAAAAAGAATTTCCAAAGGAACCAGAAAATCAAAATGTACAAAAACAAGAGCAGCAGGTACCTCAAACACCTGCAAGTGTTTTTAGAAAGTATACCCCCCGAACGATACTCTCCTTCATTGTATTATTTATCGTTGACTGATTTTGGTGAACCAGAATGTTATGAAGAGGCAATGCAGGTAGACACCAAAAATAAGTGGGAGAAAGGAATGAAAGAGGAAATGGATTCCTTGGTAAATAACCATACTTGGGACTTGGTTCAGTTTCCTGTAGGAAAAAGAGCATTGCAGAATAAATGGGTTTACAAGTTGAAGGAAGAATATGGAGGAGAAACGTAGTACAAGGATAGACTTGTTGTAAAGGGGTTTGCACAAAAGATAGGTATATATTTTGATGAAATATTTTATCTTGTTGTAAAGGGGTTTGCACAAAAGATAGGTATATATTTTGATGAAATATTTTATCTTGTTGTTAAAATGACTTCAATTAGGACTATTTTAAGTCTTGTGGCAGTAGAATATTTGCATCTTGAACAATTAAATGTTAAAACAACTTTTCTCCATGGGGATTTGGAGGAAGAGATTTATATGCAACAACCATAGGGGTATGAGGTCAAAGGGAAGGATAATTTGGTATGCAGGTTGAAGAAGAGCTTGTATGGCCTAAATAAAGCTCCAAGGCAGTGGTATTTGAAGTTTGTCAAGTTTATGAGAGAACAAGGTTATAGTAGATGTCATTCTGATCATTGTGTTTATTTTAAAAAGCTAGAAAATGGAAGCTATATTATCTTGCTATTACATGTTTGTTGCAGGGTCTAATATGTAGGATATAAATGTGCTCAAGAAGAAATTATCTAATTCATTTGTGATGAAGGATTTGGGTGCTGCAAAAAAAATTCTTGGTATGAAAATAACAAGAGACAGGAAAAATCGCAAATTGACATTGTCTCAGGGTGAGCACATAGAGAAGGTGTTGGAAAGGTTCAGAATGTAGATGAAAAACCAGTTAGTACACCTTTGGCCAGCCATTTCAAATTAACTAAGGAAATGTGTCCCAAGACACAGGTGAATATAGAATACATGTCCAGGGTTCCTTATTCATCAACAGTTGGCATCTTGATGTATGCAATGGTTTGCCCAAGACCAGATATTGCACATGCAGTGGGAGTTGTGAGCAGATATATGAAAAACCCAGGTAAAGAACATTGGGAGGAAGTAAATTGGATTCTGAGATACTTGAGAGGTACTCCTAATCATGCATTATGTTTTGGAGGTTCAGAAACTGTCCTACAGGGATATGTTGATTCAGATATGGCAGGTGATAAAGATAGCATGAGGATTACCATAGGGTATGTGTTTACTATAGGTGGAACAAAAGTAAGTTGGATTTCAAAACTGCAAAAGGTTGTTGCACTTTCAACAATAGAGGCAAAGTATGTTGTTTCTACATAGGCTAGTAAATAAATGATTTCGTTACAGAGGTTTATGGAGGAATTGGGAAAGAAGTAGGAGAATAATAGGTTGTACTATGACAGTGAGAGTGCCATTCATCTTAAAAATAACTCAGCCTTCCATTCGAATACTAAGAATATACAGTTGAGGTACCACTTCATATGATCCACCTTGGAAGATATAAATTTAAAGTTGGAAAAGATACACACTAGCCAAAATCCTGCAGACATGTTAACAAAGGGAGTAACCAGGGAGAAATTGAGTTCCTACTCAGTTTTAATTGGTTTTCAAGAATGAAGATGAAGACGAGAAATTTTGCAGGTCCAAGAAGGTTCAGAGTCCAACATATACAACAGTGGTGGAGTTGTTGAGATCAGTCTCCAAGTGGTATATTGTTGGTTATGGAGACTGGTTATCTTCCTGATTCAGAGGTCTTTTGTTTTCAGCCGTGTTTATACCCCATGAAGACTTTACACCCTAGAAGTATGTGCACTCTTCCATGTGTGGGATGTAAATGTGCTGAACCTGCATAGAATAGATCTAGCTAGAAAATAATACACACATTTGCAGAGAGAAATTAAGAAAGAAGAAGCAAGATAGAAAGAATGGAATAATTCTCATTAATCGTATTCCACACTCAAAGAGTGAATACTTTACAATATATATAGGATAAATGAGTAACTAATGATCCATAGTGGTGTTCTAGAGTGATTTGGACACACACCAATAGTTACGGGAGTAAACTATCACCTAGTCTAGTCTCTCAGGCAATTATGGGAGTGAACTGCCACCTAGTTGAGTTAACTAGTCATTTAGTCTTCAGTTAACTGACTGAACATAGAGTAGTGAGGAGTTAACTCAGGGAATCAAGGCTAATGCGCCAGTTTGGTGATGATCCCAAGGCAAGTTTGAATTATCATGGTGATGATCCCAATGTTGCATGGTGACAAAACCAATGCAACATCTAAACTCAACTCAATTAGTCAAACTGAAGTGTCAACTGAAAGAGAATATTCTCTGGGTGGAATATTCTCCCCTAAAATATAGGAGACTGGATAATGATTAATTATGACTAATAAACAATGAATAAACTTAGGAAAAATAAATCCTAGGTGATCCAGGTGGATATCGATGTCCACCCACCTTTTCCAACTGGTACAAAACATGTTTCTGGCAATTTTGGCAATTTACTATTTTTAGCAGGTTTTAACTTCCGGGGCCATTTTGAGGGCCTAAATGAAGGTTTTTTGAGATATAGGTTCTCAATGATAGCTGAAGGCATGATTGAGCCCCCAAAATGAATCTCCTTGACGATACCTTTCCAACGAGCTATCACACGCCTAAAACGGAGATCATATGCAAAAGTTACGACCCCGGGAAGTTGATGTACTAACTTACCCAAATGGGGCCCACATGACTTTTGGTGCTTCATCTCCTAGGGTTAGGTTTTTGGATGTCTAGGACTTTTGGCATTCCTGTCTATTGTAAAAAGGCCTTTCGAGCCTCATTGTAATCATCTTCTTGCGAATGCGAGTATCCGTCACATCTCTTCTCAGAGATAAGCTGCCACCATTCTAGCAAGTCTTTCACTCTGTATTTTTACACTCTCTATACATTTCTCTGATTAATAGAAATCGTGTATTACTGTATATCTATGTTTATGGTTGCATCTTTGATACATTTTTGTTATATTATTGAATATTTTCAATATCTCTGTGCATTTCTTTATTATATCTCCGCTCTCATTTAGTGCCGAAAATAATCCCGATCACTATGTGTGTGTGAAGTAACTCCAACACCCCCCCTGAACATCACTATGGTGAAAATAAATAATGGGTCCCAGTTACGAGGCTATGTTAGGTACCCAAATACAAAAGATACACTGAATTAAATGAGGAAAGAGGGAAAACCTCATGGGAACAAAACCCTCCCTCAAATTACAATGCATAAAATAAAAAATGATAAGGAACAAAGGGCAGTTGCTAAGCAACCATGTCCTTCACTCCAAGAAGACCTCGCAACTGTGCAAGTTTGTGCTCTTTGAAGATTTTGTTGAAGATGTAGATGTCTGCACGGATCTGATGAAGTATATGCATCATTGATATTTCCACACATATACACTTTATCTTCTTGTAATGAATAATATCCAAATAAATTTTGGATGAAATTTTGAAAATCGTGCGGTCGTTTCCAGAAAAATGATGAAATTTTGTTGATTTTAAAACGATCATAAATTCACTTTCCGGACTTCATTTCGGACGATGTTTTTTTTGAAATTGGATATTTTCCCAAGAGGAATTCAAAAATCCAATTTGTTTCTGCAAATTTTTATCAGAAAATATCATAATGGCGTCTAATGTGCGCGGCTCCCTTTTTGACTCCTAAGATGCATGCAAAAGTGTCTGCATGTGACTCATGAGATGCATGCCATATATATTCCACATGAATTTCAGAAAACAAATCTAAAATGGAGTAGACATCATCTTCAATTAATGGAAT
>ML808891.1:33398-43458 GCA_009831015.1 Picea engelmannii
TATATATATATATATATATATATATATATATAGGATAAATGAGTAACTAATGAGCTATAGTGGTGTTCTAGAGTGATATGGACACAAACCAACAGTTACGGGAGTAAATTGTCACCTAGTCTAGTCTCTCAGGCAGTTACAGGAGTGAGTTGCCACATAGTTGAGCTAACTAGTCAACTAGTCTTCAGTTAACTGACTGAACATAGAGTAGTGAGGAGTTAACTCAGGGAATCAAGGATAATGTGTGAGTTTGGTGATGATCCCAAGGCAAGGTCTAATTAGCGTGGTGATTATCCCAATGTTGCATGGTGACAAAACCAATGCAACATCTAAACTCAACTCAACTAGTCAAACTGAAGTGTCAACTGAAAGAGAATATTCTCTAGGTGGAATATTCTCCCCTAAAATATAGGAGACTGGATAATGACTAATTATGACTAATAAACAATGAATAACCTTAGGAAAAATAAATCCTAGGTGTGTGTGAAGTATCTCCAACAGGGGAGTGTAGAGGGGGGTTACCCCCTCTGCAGGGTTCGGGGGCAAGCAGGCCCCTGGTGGGAATCTGGACCGTTCATTGCCTTGTAAATGTATATTGTAATTTCATTGTAAATCTAGACCGTTCATTATAAGGTCGCAAATATAATGGTAGAAATTATGTTAGGTTTTTTTGCCCTAGAAGGCAACCATCTTTTGCAAGGTAAATGTATTGCGACTTTGTATTATTGGGAATATTGTATTCCGAGAGAAGAGACTGTGAGAGAAAGAAGAGGAAGTTACAACGGGTTTGTTGTAGGTTGTATCCCTTCATATGTTGGATAATAATAAATAAAGGACATGGCAATTTCTCTAGTGGACATAGCCCACACTGGGTGAACCACATAAATCGGTGTCTCTATTGTATTGTGTATCTTCTATGTTTTATTTCCATATTTGTTTTATTTTATTGCTCCCCGGTCCCGTTTTTCTAACACTTCACACTTAAGCCTGTAATCTGGTGGATCAGTGTCAGATCCACAATAAACCTTTCTCAAGCCATAGGTATCTTCCATGATGGCACAACAAGAGTATTTTAGCGAAAGAAATAACCTCCTGGTGGCGGCCAAAATGCGAGAGCTTCATCACATTCATCACAGTGGACTACGCCAACCCCTTAATCCATGGTGTTGAGACGAGGTGAGGCTTCTTCCTGGTTGTCTTCATGAGATAGTGGTGGGGCACCAACATGGTGTAGTTCTTCCGGTCTCCTAAATTCAAGTCGTTGTTCTTTAATAGAGGGATTTGTCCGAACTGACTCCCGACTATGCATATTCCTTTCAGAATGTACGCAATGAACACGATGTACTCAAAATCTTAGGGGATGTTGTCACGGTTAACAACGCCAGCCAAAGGTGGAATATAATCATGTAGGATCGACGGTATGTTCTTCGCAATAGCTAGATCACCGTGGTGCTAACTTCGTTGCTCAGTTACGGGGTTAACACGGCCATAACGATGGCCAGTCGAAGGGGAAGCTTGTAGTCCCCTTGTCGATGACGCCTGAATAGCTTCAGATATCAGTCTGTCGGCCATTATCTTCTTAAGGACTTCCTCGACAGACTTCTCTAATTCACTAGGTTCACCCGAAATTCTATATTTTAAACAGATAGGTCGGGGTAGGAAAATGGATGGCAGGGTAGACAAATGGACAGGCAGGGTCTAGATCCAGATAGCACAGCTCAACACATGGACAATTATCTTCTTGGCTCAGTTAATCACAGGTAGAAAAAAGTGGTCCTAGCGCAACGACCGATGAGTTAAATAAGCAAGGTATCGTAATAGATCTTCCAACGGCCAAGAAATGCTTCCATCAATGTAAAATTGTCCGTTATGGCATGGTCTCAAAGTCCAAAAGCGGTCCATCAGCCCATAAATGTGTTTTCTAACCATTTTGAAGCGTCATTCTAACGGGCGGGGCACCTCCAACTGTCATATAACTTCACTAGGTTGAAGTGCCATTTTGCGTGGACCTGTTGTTCCAACGAGGTTCAAATCCTACAAACCTGCCTCCTGCGAGGTTCCAGTCTACAGAGTCTTCCATTTGGTCTCTGTAGATTATTTTAGATTTTTCATATTAGCTTTCTTTTTATTTAGCTTCCTTTCCTTCTTTCCTGTGATCTGAGTCTCTCTAACTATTTATGGAATCCTCTTTCCATTTTTATTCTTATCTCCCCCTAACGCAATGGCTTCGTACTGTTGAGGTGTCCTCAAAGGGTCTGAAGTTAATATCTCTTTTCTTAACACTTCCTGAGTGGGCATACTTTTTTATTGAATAGATAGGTTCTTCAAGCCTTCTTGCATTCTTTCAACCTTTGTATCTAATTCTATGACCGTCTATCCCTCTTGTATTGTTACTTTGTTCTGTTACTTCAACTTATCCTCTCATTCTTCTATTAGTCGGTTTATTTTTCTAGATATGAAATCCCTTAGTTCTTTCTTTTTCTTTTCTGTTAGCTTCTTCCTCTACTTTCCTTCTGATCTGATCCTTCTCAATCCAAGTCTTACCTAACAAAGGTGGGAAAGGGGAATTGTCCCCAACAAACTTAATGACTTCAAATTCCTCTTCAGTCGATGTTCCATGAACAATAATAGGTACATTAGTAACTCTTCCACATTGGGTTATCATCTTTCCCTTAAACAAGCCAATCCTTCCCAACGAAGGTACCACAGTAGGATTTCCTAAAATTCCCCAAGTTTCTTATGTCATAATATTCACTTGTGTTTATTCATCTAAGACACAGTCTATGTTGAAGTCTTCTATTCTTTCACTTATACGTTGTTTTGCTTTCAGGATTTCTGGTAAACTGACATCTTTGTGAGCATCCATCATTTCTTTCAACTGTAATAACGTAGTCTGAACTTCCTCTAACCCTTTCTCTTTATGACTTTCTAATATTCCCTTAGTCTCTTAAATTTTTTCATAGTTTTCTTGTCTTATGTTCATCCTTTCAACGTTAGCAATAATCCTTGGACAATCCTCAACCTCATGACCAACAATCTTACAAAAAAGACAAATAGGGCCTACCTTAGGACATTCCTTATTGAGATGTCTTGGTCTTCTGAAATTATAACACAATGTCAATCCTCTTTTTCTTTTAAATGTTACCCAACCTTTTCTGTATTGTGCACTTCCCCTAGGCTCATAGTGTTGGACCTACAATCTACAAAAATTATTTCTAAGTTCCTGCATCCACTTATTAGTCCAAAAAATCTTTCTATGCATAGGAATAACATATCTTTCTTCATTTCCATTAAATTTACTCAAATCAACTCTTTCTTTCAATTGTGCCCTAGCCTTCAGACTAGGACATAATCTATTAAACATACTTAAGTTATGTTGTTGAAAAAAAAATTCACTTATCTTTCTCTTACCAAAGAACAAAGTTTGATTCTTTAGAATCTTACCTCTTTTCTTTAGATCAACTTACTTTATTAGCACAAAGCTTCGCAAGTCAAGTAGAGTGTTGCGCACTTCAGCATCATATCTACACACAGAGCTTCTCTTTTTCTTTACTCCAGTTCCCAACAATCACAGTTTCAGGTCCCAGAAACGGAACCATTTTTTGGCACAAGGGTAGACCCAGGGTTCAACGCTTAACAACGCAAAAACAAAACCTTGACTACCGACCCTTTTGGCAACACATGCAAAGCAGGTGAAGTCTCACCCAAGGTAGAAGCAGGGGGGGTTATAGGACGCAGGTGTATGTAACCAAGCTAGGACACAGATCTGTGATACTAACACTTCGTAGGGGTTCTGTTAATGCTTAGGAAGTGACATGCACTAGTTTATTCACCTTATTAACATCGCAGAACATAATCTAAGATAAATATAGCACGGTAATAACAAAAGATTATGCACCTTAAACACTTAGCACTTAGCACTGTTGATCGGATCTAGCATTTTAACATAAGTCACACCTTTAAGAAACACATACATATTCATTACACATCTAATCTAAGCACTAAGCAAAACATAACAGAAATAACATTGCACATAGAAAACCATGAGATACCAAATATACATGGTTCACCCCAGTGTGGGGCTACGTCCACCAACCACTTTGCCTCTTTATTATTCACTCGAATCTTACATTCATTCAATCCTATGCACTAAGCCACATAGTTGATCTTTGCACCAGATAGGAGATATGTGCACTGAGCACCAGATCCTTCTTCCAAAGCTAGGTTAGATGCACATAGCCACAACCCTATATCATAGCACTTGCACCTTCTACAGAATCATAACCACATACATACATTCCTTTGAACAAATCAACTCTGTTCACACAGAATTAGATTTACTTCGTTTTCTAGCTACTTCTACAATACAATCTTCTTTATTTATATCTTAAAAACCCTTACAATAAGGCCTAAACATGGGAAAATATCATGGTCCGACATCCCCTAAAACTCATTACGAAAACCCTAAAGGACCCTTTACTGGGTCCAATTATCCCTCAAAATCGGTGAGATCTGTGATCTCAACTCCACCTGGGTGCTCCTTCTTCGAACAATTTGTCGAAGTCCAAAAGTGGGCCAAATCTGACCAATGTTTCCTCAAAACTTGGTCGAGGGCCAACAACCTCTGATTTTGTTAGGCCATCAATGCCTATGGGTCATCGACAATTCTTACAGTCATCCTTGACTAACTTCAGATCCCTTTCACCATCCAAAACTTTCATATGTTGTTATCAACCACCCCCGAGGGCGTTGTAGTTATATACATCAACATTCATCATCAGTTACAGTCCCACATTTTGGTTTCATGACATGATCATGGGGCATGCCTGCCTCGTTTGTACACAGATTTTATTTTTTCTCTCCCTAGAGAAAGGTTTGGGTCCCACAATTTTCCCTCTACCTCCGGCGGATCGCTCTTGCAATTCCCCTCTATACTCTTCCTTACAATGGAATTCTCAGAAAAAGAAACATTGATGCATTTCAGCTATACGTATGCTCCTAACCTCACACATTAGTGGGCATTTGTTATCACTAAACAATCGTCTGTAACATTACACACAATGGTTGAAGAAAAACATCAAGGACAACAAAAATTAATCCACCTACATCACCAAAATCCATCCAAAAGGAAAAAAAACTACGTACTTGGGTCAAAAATCAAAGTGCACAAATTCACCAAAGGAAGTGTGCGCACAATGTGCATAATGTGTAGTCTAACACAGGCCTCAATGCACACTGTGTGCAAAATGCGCAACTGTCTACGATAAAAGTCATGCACTTCTATGAACAACACATTTATGGATCTTTTCATCCCCTCAACCACTTCTAGTCCGACCCCCAACACTATTTGACATTCATATCTAAGAAAAATCTAGCTTGGAGGCTGGTCAAGGGCTAGAGGGTGCCCTAAAAGGCCCCTTGTTCACACTATGAACCAATTACATTTTTCCATGAATGGATGTTATAAATATGTGCCATGGGTCTGCTAAGAAAAAAATATCTTCAAGGTATTGTTATGCTGCAAGAATTCTTCTTTGAGAATCCTCTTTTCTCTTTGAACCCTTCAAGCACCATTGCAATAGGCCATTCCACTCACCTCTTGAGGGAATAGGCATTGTATTTCTTCACCATTTTCCATTTTTTCCATTGTATGAAGAGAAGATATCTCAATTAGGGAACTAAAGATCCCTCCCAAGGATGAAGAGGGGAACTCAAGATCCATTGGTAGCTATATATTGGTCATTTCTTTTCTTTTCTAGTTCTAAGTTCTTCAAGCTTATCTAACATTTATTTCTTAGTTGTTTTTAGTTTTATTTCTTTGTTTTCATGTGTCTTTGGTTTTTCTAACCAACTCAAAAACTTTTGTCTTGTTTAGAAGGATTAACTAAACATGCAAGTGTTGTGTTTTTTCTCACCCATGTGACAAAACCAACACAAAAATAGCCATTAAACATCCGCAAGAAGTCTAACCAGCGAAATTTTTGAAATGTCGGATAATAGTCTTCATTAGCTTCAATAAGTTCAATGCCAAGTTTGATTCTAGATATCATACCCATATTGAAAGTTTACTGCAACTCGAAAAAACTCTCATGGAAAGGTAACAAACCCTCACCCATAGGTAAAAACCTTCAACTCTCAAGGTAAAACAAAATTGAAATATCTCAAACCCTTCGATAGAGTAATCCTATCATGACTTGAGATGGGTAATCAATTCATAGTAATGGCGAGGAAGACAAGTACAAAATGTGGAGGAATATTAAGATATATTCGAAAATATCACCTATTCGCATGAGGTAAGAAAAATCATAATAGTGTAACAATAAATTAAAGTCATTAAAATTCATGATGACAAGGTACAAACTCGATTTATCAACTTTTGTTTTGAGTTTTGGATTAACATATTAACCCTATTTATGCTAATGACAACTTTGATCAAATTTTCTAAAAGATAGCCTAAGTTTTCATAGATATAGTTAAAGGTCAATAGAATTTTGAAATTTTCAAACTCTTAAATATTTTCAAAACAAAAGTCTTAGAGAAGCAATATAATCATGAATTTGGGAATTTTTTCAAATACTGTATCTCGGGTATAAATTGTCAAACATAATGTAGATGAGAAAAAATAATCAAGTATATGTTGATCAATAATGTTTAATGACTTGACAATCAAAATCCCTGATCAAAGCATTTATAAAATGAAAACAACCTAGAAAGAAGATGTCATTAAAATCTAGATGAAGCTTCAGAGGACTTGGGAGCATGATCAACAAAATTTTCAAAAACTGAAAATAAAAATCAACTGAAAACATGATGATTTTTTTTCAAAACTTTTTAAAATATTTTTCTTTTCAAAATGAAAAAGAATGAAGGGTCCAAAATTATTTATATCACATGAAAAATTTGCGAGGATTTTGTCTACTAAAACAGGACCACAAACTAACACAACACACCAAAACGAATGTAACTTCAATCTTGTTTGAAATTGGCATCACAAGTTCTATCGATAAAGTTAATATTAAGTGTGTCGTGCATATTGACGGAGTTGTTAAGTATGTCGAGTGTGTTCATAGGAATTAGTATAGAGTCTCCTGAATGATTGATGGAATTAATTTTTTGTACGCCAAGCATGTTCGGAAGACTTTGCATCAAGTTAGTTGGAGGATATGGCATAATTTATGACAAGCACGTTTGGAAAGCTTGGGATTAAGTACTCTGACTCGTCGAAGGAGTTGGCATAATGTATGTCGAGCATGGAGCACTTATGATTAAGTTTAAAAGGGGCATTCATGTGTTAAATGGGAAAAGTGGAGGGGGAACATGGGCCATGGGCCCTCCCCTCCACATGAGCTTTAAAAACCTTATATAATATCTCCCAAACATTTTCCCAAAACCATTTAGTTATTGCCTCATTTAAATTAATTTATTTCCTTTTTTAAATTAATTTATTTCAATTTATTTCCATTGATATAAATTTGAAATTATATGTTATTATTTTTTTTTTTAAATTGAAATAAATCTAAATTAAAGTATAACTTTAATTAAATAGTTTTTCATTAAAACCAATTCTCTTAAAAAGAAAATGAGACTTTTGCATATAGGCGGTGTTAACCGGTTACCTGCCTGAAGGAGATTTTGACGGTACCCAACTTACTTTAAAAGATCATAACTCATTCATACAACGTCGGATCAAGGTATCATTTTTTTTGCGATGCAGATACCATGGAGAGACTCTTTTAGCGAGACAACTAGATATGTCGTTCAAGTATTCTATCGATGTCATGGTTGTCGAGGATGAGTAGTCTAGAAATCCTTGGTGATCATTTTGTAACTTACAGGCCTCAGAATTTTATTCCTCCAATTGTGTTGGAATCATAATGGTGAGAATTATAGGACGTGCCTATTTCCGAGAAGAAAAAATTATTTTGACGGACGCCGAAAAATTACGCTCAAGAATTTTTTAATCAAAGTTTGGGTCCCCCGTTCATTGATGCTTCAACCAAATTGAATTTTGTTAGTTCCCATGCCATCTTTGATATATATTCTCTTAGTCCATCCCCTGAAATTGAGGTAATTCATTAATATAATAAATTTATAAATCCTCCAAAAATTCCAATTGATGTTCAGTGCGCTTAGCACTATCTAGTAGTTGAAAGGACCAAATTTCTCCCAAAGTGCGTTTCAAAACCAATGAAAGACTTGTAGGTGTTGTGATTAACCCATATGATTCTAGGCGAGGCTTCCACAATGAATATTTAGTTGTAACATAAAGAAACACAAAAAAAACAAGCTAGTACCATGTGTGCAAAGAAATCCACTGGGAACTCTAAAACTTGATTATGACTGTGATATGAAGCGAATTAGGTGAGATAGGAAATTATTGACCAACTATCTAGATAGGCATGGAGAGTTTAGTCATTTGGGATGTAAGGAGATTGATTTATTAAAGAAATAAGAAGGGTTATAAGTTGGGAGGGGGACGAGATAAGACACAAGGTGAAAGTGGGATACATTGACCTGATCAACAATGGAAAGAAGAAGCGGATTGGCCTCAATGTACTCAACAAAAATGAGGGATTCACATCCTTCCATTGATGCATCAGTGACATGAGAGGGAAAATTATCAATGGGTAGTGTGTTGGGGAAAGAGAGGTGAACCTCATCGATAAGCATTGTAATGAAGAAAAAGGGAGGGAGCATCATTGTTATGTGATGCAACAATGCGAGTAGAAGGAAGTAAGTTGGTGAAAGGAGTGTGCACGATGAATATAATAATGTGGCGAATATCGGTGAGATGGCATTGATCATCCAAACTTCCTCAACGATGAATATGTGTGTCAGTGAGGTTTGGTGGAAGCGCATTGGCACACTATCCAAGTTCAAAGGGAGGTGGATTATGTATCAACGAAGGAACCATTGGCGCGCCAATGTGGGGGTGAAATAAAGGATGTGCGCTTTGATGTGTTATGTGTTAGCATGGGAAGAGGGAACTTGCAGAAGTGTGGATTGTCAGGTAGAAGTGATCTGAGGAGGAACTGGAAATGATAAGGTGAGGTAGGGTGAGGACAACTTAGGTGTAGCTATTTTCAATTTTTTCTCTTGGAGAGGGAATAAGATAAGAAAATTGGGAGGCTATTGTGCGGGAAAAACAGGGCTGCAACAATCCTATTGGATCTATGTGATCCACTTTAACCTGCTAGCATTCTAAACACTTAGCTAAGTACTCAACTATGTCCTTTTTCATTCTTGACCAATAAAGCAATTTATTAGTGGTTGTTATCATCTTTGGATAATGAGGATGATCCATATATAGTTTTTTATGTAGTTCATCCATGATGGTCCTCTTCAAGTCATCACAATTTGGAATATACAACCTAGATTTGTTAGTTAGCATGCCAACATTCAACAATTGATAGTCATCATACTTCATCCATGTGGGCTCTTGCTCTAGGTATGCCCTTATAGTTTTGAAAAAATCGTTTCTTTCTTGTGCACTTTTAACCATTTATTTGATGTTTGATTCACAGGAGCTTTGTAATATTCCTAGGTCGCGCCCAATTGTAATGTAGATAAATATGTACTTAAGTTGGTGAGTTGTTTTGATATCATTTTTGTATGCACATTTCATGGCATAGTGCGCACTTGTATTGCACAGTAAAATGATGAAGTGTACACATTCCTTGATACCGTGCGCAACAACTTGAGTGCGCGCAATTGTGAGGCCATCGAGCCTTGGTGTATATGCTATGTTTTATAGGTTGGTGAGCCAGTTATTATAAGCTAGGATGCTTATGTTTTGATTAGTCCGGAGAGCCTAGATGTTAAAGGCCAGTGTGCCTGTTTTTGTACATGTCTCATAATTAATATAAATACATCGTTGCGCACAGACCCACCATGATAAAAGAGATGTGGGACTAAAATCCACTAGTTAGGGAAAGGGAGGGGCCTAAAAGTTAAGGAAAAGGGATAAGCTAGGGAGCTTAAGCCAAAAAGGAATATTATATTAATATTTCTTAAAGTATAAAGTATGGGTAATTATTTTATCCTAAGTTCTAAAGTTGGG